>OZ026626.1:40586430-40858930 GCA_964020975.1 Hermodice carunculata | reverse complement strand
TAATTGAAATACTACAACTTTGGTACGTGGTTTTTTGGATGCGCATATAGTACAAACCTACGAATTTCAGTTGGGTTGACAACTTTACTTATTCTAGATTTGCAGATGTTAGACATTTTAAGTTTTAACGTGTCCTGATTGGAAAAAATTAAAATGTTGCAACTTTTTCATGGTTCATGTGCGTGAAACACATATGAGCAACTTCAAATTTTCTATCACCGACAGTTTTGACACTTAAAATTTGTTATTGCCTTCTAATTTGCATGATATTTATCTTCTTGACTGTATAAGGTAAAGTGCCACAGTTCATTACACATGCAGTGTTCCCACCAATTTTCAAAGCTGTTGCTTTCACGTTCTACGAGAAAAGTATTTCTTCTTTTCGACAAATGATGCTGTCATAAAGCAACAACGCGTCCGTCAAGATATATCCTACTTGTCCCGTAGGTCCCAATCAGATATGAAAGTATCACTATATAAACTATATAGCGTACTAAATTCCCTGAATTTTCCGCTGTTTTTTAATTTTGCTCTTTTTACTTACGGTACAAAACTGTGAAAATAAAATCACAATCGCACAGTATTTTAACACAGGTTTATTAGGAACTAGGTCCAAAGCGTTAAATTAAAACTTATTTGGCAACTCTATATTTTTGTTTAAGGGCAACCATGGGCCTGGGGTCCAGCATCACGAAGAAAATTAGCAAATTTGTCACCTTGACCTTTCAAGGTCACTCATGGTCAAAATTAAAAACACCGAAAGAAACCACATAGGTTCTTCCCCATCAGTGTTAATAGTAACCATTGGCCTAAGATCCATCATTGGCAAGATATGAACTGATATGTCAGTTTGACCTTTCAAGGTCACTCAAAAGCAAAATTAACAACACCGAAAAAACCCATAAGAACTTTCGTTTTAATGTTTAGAATACCCATTGGACCCACCTTTACCATTATGAGTAAATGTTTAAGACTTTTCTGCTGAGTCCGGGAAAAAATGAAAGCTACTGTCCACAAAATATGCATCCTCTGTCAAATCACTGCATCATCATCCATCTTCAATAATTTCGTATAGATCCAGCCCGGGAACATTTTAGTGTGACAGCACCGCATTCCATAATACCCCATTTAGCTCAATCTGTATTGCTGCATTTTATATACTTATACAGTAGTAGCACAGACCGACACATGGTCCCAACGTCTGATACGTCACAACTTTGCTAAAAATTAACATATCGCTATAATTTTTTTTTCAAAGTTTTTTTCATCTTCACTCAGATTATATTATTGTTACATTTTAAACAATTCTGTTTGGATTTTATACAGTAAAGATAAAAACAAATAAGAAATTTTAACACAGAAAACGGTGAAAAATAGGGAAACCGTAACGCCACCTAGTGGTCAAATTAGGAACTGGGTAACCCCTGATGAAATTTGTGTGCAATATCAAACCAACTTACAAAGAGTTTGTGCAATTTTTTTTGTTAAAAGTAGAATACCAAAACAAATAATCAAACAAACAAACAAACAAACAGACCAAAAAAGCCCCCCGAAAACTGGGGAAAAAAACGTGTCATCATCTTTGCCAAGTTGACAGAGCCCCACCTGAGGAACAGCTGTGTGTAGAATCAAAGCATTCGATGCAGCCGTTTTGACAGTGTTTGGACACATGCACTGCATTGCTATACAGTAGTCCCTCCTTTGAGAGACCGCCCCTAGTGCCCCCAAAAAGGCAGTCACATAAAGCAGGTGGTCCCTCAAAGGAGGTATAAATAACATGAAAAGTACTACAGAAAGACCTGACAACTGTGGTCTCTGAAAGGAGGTGGTCTCCCAAAGGAGTGGTCTTTTAAAGGAGGGACTACTGTATTTACAGGTACACTAACAGCACTTATCAACACATGACCTCAAAGTTTGATATCCCAAAGCTTCCTCAAAAATGAACATATCCTATTCATTTTTACAAACTTTCATCATCTTTCGTCAAGTAATATTCTGCAAAAATTTCTTTTTTTTTTCAACCCTTCCACAGAAGTCGAAAACAACCTTAATACACAAAAAATTATTAAAAAGAAAAATAAAAGCACAAAACGAATCGAAATATTGCAACGCCACCTGATGGACAAAAATGTGAATTACGTGACCTCATGTGATCTTGTATGCAACAGCAAAGCAGGTAACCAAGTAGGTCATCATCATCATCATCATCATCATCATCATCATCATCATCATCATCATCATCATCATCATCATCATCATCATCATCATCATCATCATCATCATCATCATCATCACCATCATCATCATCATCATCATCATCATCATCATCATGTCCTTCGCAAACTATAGACATTCCGTGCTAAGAGGGCGTTTAGTGTAACGGACAGATGGCCAGCAGTGCTGACGGACAAATGGACAGACCGACGGATGCAAACCGATTTGATTAGCTTCGTTGACTGACATAATAAGCAGATTGAACTAAGCAGTGTTGCCAACCTTCCCGGATTACCCGGGAGACTCCCGGTATTTTGTGCTTAAAATTCTTGAAAAAGTGTGGATTTTTGACACATTTGAGTCACCTCCCGGAAATTCATCAATATTTCCCTTCTATATTTCATACTAATTAATCAATCTCCCGTAATTTTACTTTCTATCTCCCGGATTTTAAGTTTGGCAGGTTGGCAACACTGCAATTGTCTATTTTAATTTAGACCCAGCGTTAATATGCAGAAAATCAAAACGCCGAAAGGAGTCTATGAAGTACGGGAACCTTCCTGTGTGCGTACAAGCAGTTCATCATTGAGACTGCTCAAATGCTCCCGAGAGCACGTTGAGTGCACTTTAACTCTTTTCCCTACTAAAAACAACAAATATTGCATAAGCCTCGTTTCTTCTGTGCATACGAACATTAGTGGCTTGCTTACCATGGACCGGGAGCAAAAGGCTATATCCTGGGCATGGTCCGAAGAGACCCCATGTTCCTTACGGTGGGCAATATCCTTTATCGTTTGAAATAAACCTTTGAATAGGTTCATTTTGCCCAGCACCACCGACATTTTCAGCTTTGACTTATACCTCAGGGTGTCGAGAGCTTGCATGATTTTCTGCATGCATCACTTGTCCTTAAACGATCCAAGAAAATTCCTAAGCCTCAACAGTCAACTAAAAATACAACAGTGCTCCACAAACCGAAGCTCGTCCTTCCTGGTCACCTTTTTTTCAAAATAACAACCACAGTGCATCAGCTACACCTGAACTCTGCAGATGTCGGTCAGCTCATCTGCATGCTAGCGAGCTGTACACGTACGGTTTCCACAGTGTTGCACAAAAGCGTCTGTCTGAAACTTCTAGAGCTATTGCTATACTTAAACGACTACATAAGTTGTTACCTACAAGTACCCTTCTGCTCATATACAATTCTCTGTTATTACCCCATATTAGCTATTCTATACTTGCCTGGGGTTTTACTTGTAACCGTGTTCTTAAACTACGAAAAACTGCTATTCGACTATTATGTCACACACACTTCTACGCACACAGAGAACCGTTATTCAAAAAATTAAATGTTTTAAGGGTTTCTGACCTTTTCAAACAAAAAGCCCTCAACTTTTATTATCGATACTGTAAAAATGAACTTCCTGGCTATTTTCGTGATATGTTCGCCACCTTACCCACCACTCACCAGTGTTCTACAAGACATAGAGATTTTCCTCAGTACGCGACTCCTCACCATATTACAGCTGAAAAGTGCATTAGATGTGATATTCCTAAATTACTAACTAATACACCTTCACTCATTACAGACAAAATTAATACACATTCTTATTCTGGATTCTCAAAATATATCAAGGTATTCTCAATAAATCAATATTCTGAAACCTGAGACATCGTCAACTGTTTTGTCTGCAACTATCAACGATAACTGTTACTCATTCCCATTATTATCATTATTGTTATTATTATTATTATTATTATTATTATTATTATTATTATTATTATTATTATTATTATTATTATTATTATTATTATTATTATTATTATTATTTATTTCTTTTTCTACTAATCACAATCTTGTTAAAACTTGTCACTATTTTCAATTGAAATCAGGTGTAACTTACCAGTCAAACTAACACAGGTAGCCACAGCGATAGCGGATGTTTACATCCTTAGCTGCGTCATCCTGACTATGTATTAGCATATATATATCGTGTAATTTTGGTAAAATCAATTTTGTACACTTCTTTCTTTTGTATTACGTAATACCATATATCTGACATTTGTATCTGCTGATCTTATGTATATGTATATATATATATATATATATATATATATATATATATATATATATATATATATATATATATGTCTAATAAATAGATGTGAATCCTGAATCCTGAATCCTTGCAGCTGATTTTAGAGTATTATAAGTAACGAATATGGAGATTGCCATAACAAATTTCAATGTGGCGTGATGATTTGCAACTAAACATCTCACAGACGACAATTTATTGTCACTTGGCTCCATCCAGGTTTGTTTGTTAGTTTGTTTTTGCTTTTTGTTATTTTATTTGTATTTTTTGGTATTGTTAGTCTTCCTTACCAACGTTTTGATCATAAAACTGCTGTATTCCTTCATTATACACGGTTATGAGGCATAGATTTTACATGAAAATAATATATATTCCACTGTCATAAAGATTCGAATATAAAGAAAACGCCACGACCATTATTATGGCTGCGACATGATTTGGATTAAAACAGATGGCAATTTACATCGGATTGCTCTTGGGCAATTTCAGCGCGAAAACGTGAAGAAAACCCAGTCATTTTCTGTTAAAACAAGGAAAGGTTTATCGGGTGTTTTTGTTGTCGTTTTCATCAGGTAATCTATCGTAGCTGTTAAAAGTTTTCAGTGGTAGCATATTGTTCAGTTAGTGGTTGGTCAGGTTAAATGGGATTACATGCATTTTGGCGAATCTTTACAACATCCAAATTTGTCCCCGACGTATGAAAAAAAATCACATCTATCGTTCTTGTAAGTGTGACCCAAAAATCGGTACAATGTACCTTTTCTTTCTATCGAAATTGATAGGAGACCCTTCGGACAAAACAATGATCAGACGACACACAGCTTGCGCTCATGCTGATGTGGCCGTATACAATAACACAATTCTTTGTCTTTCAGTACATTAATTTAATGAAGATTCACTACTTGCCCAAAGAACTGTATGTCAACCAACTCTGTTGCCAAAACATCTATGTTAAAACTTGGTCCTGGTATCCCCACAATGTACTGTATTATAGCCAAACCAAGATGAGAAGTCATGACCATAGCTCGACTACAATTACGTACTGCAGTGCTTAACCATAAACGTACAGTACGATTATATTAAATTCCACGACTTACTCTTTTGCAAAAACATTATACTAAAGTACGTAATAGTGATAAGAATTACTAAGTCAGTAAACTTGTTGAGGAAAATTAACGCAAAAGTGGAATTTATTCATATTTTTGATTAATTTATTTTAATCTTTAATCGCTTGTGGACGTCTACAATATGTGCCACGAAAACGGCCCGTCCAAGCGATGGATTTCAGTAAATATGGCTTCTTCTCGTCTATGCCTGCCTGTGCGCGACTGCTCTCACGTCAACGTATGGTGCTTGGCAGAGCCCTGGGATAAATATAGCTGCTGTCTAGTGCACGTGGTGCACAGTATTACCCTCTCCCTCCCCCCCCCCCCCCAGGTTAACCCAGGCATGCGATGCACGTGTATTTATGACATCCACATGTATGCAGCATTTAGTGCGGGAAGTTTGATTTGGTGGCCCTGTATGAATCTCGGATTTATAGTTGAACATGAACAGGTCCACGTCCGGATTCACGTGAGGGTGAGGGACAGCGACTGTACTGTTTCAAGAATTTGTATAACATGCAAATAGAGCTTGCTTGCTAAAGGACTGTCCAGGGTCGTTTTGTTACCCCGTACACAATGCAAGACAAGTAGTTCAACGATAAAAACAGCCAACACGGACAAGAAATGTAGGCTTGAGTATTAGGTTTGCATCGGGATATCTTTCTTTGTAAAACACATTAACAGGACTGAGGAAGAAAGTTTGCTTCCAATGCAGACGAAGCGCCGTATGATCTCAGGTACAAGTTGTGAGAAGAGAATGTGGAGATATACGGGTTTCTTTAGCAGGCAAACAGAAGTGTACCATGTGAAATTCATGGTGGCTTACAATTAGCTTTGCGTATGTCGGCGCTTAATTTACATATCGCGGTAATAAATTTCTCGTGTCCCAAGTGCAATATTCAGCAGTTGTTAGGCTATTAAGAACACCGGTCTTTTTAATGTTCCAAAAGAATAGCCGCCAAGGGGTCAACCAATATTATCAACATTTTCAAAAGTATACACAGAGTACTCTTTCTTGGTTTAAACATATCATATTCCAAAAAAACAATTGGTCAACAGGCACATTGCCTATATGAAGACCTCTTGTACAAACAGTGACGATACAGACATGGAAGTGTTGAACTGCCAGATAACTGATAGTTGGTACATTACATTACGTACAGATTAGAGGAGAGGAACAAAAGAAAGAGAAGCCTATTGGGCGAGTACAGTACCAAGTATAATCTACACCCCCTCCCTCCCCCCAAAGAGTACTCTAAAAATGTTCATTTTTGGCTAAATATTGATCAGCATTTCAAAATGAGATAAATACGTATATTGATCTTGACCCCCTCCCCCTGCCTACTCTATGTACTAATGTGAAAATGTTGATAAAAACGACTGACCTCTAATCCACAAGGAAGCGTATCAAATGTCCTTGCTACTTTTCTGTGAAAGTACGGCATTTTTCAGACAAACGGAAAGTAAATACAAACACAACTCCTGATCACATCGCTATAGAAGTCACGTTTAACATGTCTCTATCATGTTTTCAAATGTGTTATATCACAGTGAACCTACTTTAAAAGCGCATTCTATAACAGAAACGGGTAACCGTTTACACAGTATAGCGTAAATAAACTGGATCACTTCTAATGATCAGCGCAATGTTAATATTACGCATTCTTTGTGCTTGAAAACCTTGATCGAAAACTGTGTTTGAAAAGGGACGAAATGATAACTAGATACGTCTTTCAGTGAGAGTTATTCCCTTCCTTATGAGCAACAAAACTATGCAATGCGAACAAAGATGTCAGCACACACAGACACAGACACCGACAGACCACATACACATACACACATACCTATCTTAATTTTGGTATGCTCACGTATATCTGGCTTAATTCTAGTTTATGCAAGCACAAACAGCGATTTTATACGTATAAATTATAACCGAACAACAACAACAACAACAACAACAACAACAACAACAACAACAAAAATGTTTCCTTATAATAATTATATTCTGTGAAGCAACCCCGTTTCAAAATTCTCCATACACACACTTAATTGACTTCCATTAGCCTGTGGTCTAGCAAAGTTTCACTGTGTATAGGCATTTAAATAGATGAATTTCGTTTAGTAATCACAAGAAGAGCGAAGGTAAGTATATTTCTCGAAGTTTTATACGATAGAATTGCACGTGATTTGCACGTTGTATATCCAAATATCCACTATGTCTGCTTTTTATGTCACCATAGATATGCAGTTAACATGGTTAACATGCACATTTCGCTGATCACTGTCATAGGACTGGGCTGATAATATGTTCATCCTCTTGTCAATGTTGAGGTACATGTATTCCATGCAAATCCTGCGTAATATTGGAATTGCGCTGGCTGAGGGTCAATCTTCTTTTGCCTGCTGATGGTTCACCCAAACAAATATATACTCTCCAGGTATAGTTCTGAAAGGTAACACGGTCAGGGAACCTTGATACTGAACCGTAGTTTACCGCTGATTAGGTTTGTACAAAAACTATATTATTATAGGGTCAACCTGTGTGTTTTGGATAGTCCTCATGTATTACAACATGTCAGTTTTTACGTTGGGAGCAACGAGCGTGACCAGAGGGGAACAAAGCGCGCCGGGGCTATCACTCAATATTGTACCTCTTTATTACACTGCCACGGAAGATGATGCTCTTTCGGAATGGGATAATTTGCTAATTCGCTCAGTTGGGACACACAAATAGACAGTTTATTGTATAAGTGGCCTTCGTGTCGTGTCCATGCAAGTCAGACTAGAAAAATAAAGTGGACACAGAGCAACGTGGTCTCAACTAACTGCCACACGTCGCTGGCATTGAGTATCATTTCAAGTTTTAACTGCTTCATATTCCTGGCTATAATAACCAAGCGGCCAATGAGCCAAATCTAAAACATATACATGTAGAATGAGACTAACGATTCAGATATTAGCTATTCACTTAGTCTTATAAGCTAAAAAGGGTTAACGACTCCAAGATATTTCCTCGAAAGATGCCCTGGAAGAAAAGTGGCATAACTCAAAGCATATGCTGACACTTTTTCATTGTAGAGCTTTTTACATCAACCTGGTCACGTTCTCATCACCGGTGAATGTTCACGAAAGGTGTTGGACTTCTGGCTGGCTCCGGTAGATGACGGAGCCTACATCTTATCAGCATGTAGTTTAATACATTGAAAAGAAAGTTACCGCATCGCAGCCGTAATATGGTGTAAAATTCTATGTTTGACAAGCCTTACCGCCTCTACAACTTTCTCTCTGCCCGGGTGATATGTATGTTGTTCTATCAGACTCTAAACTTCTGACATTCAGAGGCATGAAAAAAGATTCAGGATTTGACTTTTTTCCAATTCTCCGGCCGCTTATGACTTCATTCTTCCGGATGGATAAGTCATAATGTTAGTGAATGTTTTGTAACCCTTAGCATACAGGAATTCAGGTGATATTTTTAGATTCTTATTTCCTTTGTGGTAGACATGGCAGCTCGATCTGTGAGTAATTAAACGTTCAAGTTCCCTTTCGAAGCACAATGGCATTTCAAACCAACGGCCTGCCTGTGCATTCACATGTAACTGTATGACTTGTGTTGCAGTATAATTTGATCAATAAATTTTAGCCGTTCCCTGGAATTTTAACTGAGGAAACAGTTTACCTACCCGATATGAAGGGGAGACGTGAACCGTCTTGCTTGCCGTGAGTGAGAGGGTTTGGGAAAGGTTGTGTTACAGCGTACGCGGAGCGACCGGGGCGAGCACTCCGCATATCGGCATCAGAAGCAAGAAGCCGCTGTCTATATATAGGCAACACATGATACAAGATCCATGTCTCGAACATCCGAAATAAGTTTACGCATGCAGACAGACGAATTCCCCTCGCAGCCCAAGCCTGCCTGCTCTGAGGTCCAATCTCCATAAGCGCCGGCCTGCCTGGAAGTCAACTCGAGAGGCAGTATACATGTACTGCTATTTTGGGCCCGCGTAATGTCGGCTCTATAAAAGTTTGTTGGTGAGAGCATGAACTGTCACGCCGGCAAGGAAACTCTCCCGCCAAGAGTGGCCGAGAGTGCGTCAAGCTATTTGGCGGGTGGGTTGGAGCCGGGCGTGGGGTTGGGGGGTTTGGTGGTTTGGTGGTGATGGAACTGTATAGGATGAACACTCAGTTTAAGTCTGTGGGAAGTATTGGTACAGTGTACAATGAAATTATTTATATATATATATATATATATATATATATATATACATATATATATATATATATATATATATATATATATATATATATATATATATATATATATATATATATATATATATATATATAAAAATAAATAAATAATAAATAAATAAATAAACTAATCTGGTATCTTCATAGTTGTTGAACAGTTGGAAAAAACCACAGCTCTTCTTCGATAGGAGCAGTAAGTAGAAAAAAAATGTTTGAAATTATCGTTTAATGAACACTTAAACTGAATTTCTAGATTGCACCAACGGCTTTTTCCTGCATACCGTGGGTATTTCATCCATAGTGCGCAGAGGAAATGTAGTGACTTGGGTTATTTCTGGCATCGCCTCGAACATACACTTGGCATACTGATACTTGAATAAAAGGCATTTAGGTCAGGAAACGGAAGTTTAGAAACAATAGCCATTTTCCAAAGTACTCTCATGGTGTGAAACCATAATACACCAACGCGCAAAGTTTAATGAAAAACAAGTTTTCAGTTACAAAATGCATTTTTTGAATGACAATATCACATACGTAAAGCTGCACGACTACTTCTCAAAGTAAACACACAGGGTACAATTGCGAAGTATGTGTCATACATTGCCGCCACTTATGCATGAAAATTGGCAACAATATCCTTCAAAGCGATTTTCTTGGAACTGTGTTTTGTTAGATCAATGGAATTTGTATCTGCCCTCCCCCCCCCGTCACAAAATCACCCGATCACATTGAAATTAACAGGTTAACATGTATCAAAGGGAAAAGTATTATTTCTGGGTCGTGTCCAATGGATTTTGCTTTTTTGACCACCATTTTCGTGACTTTTGGAGCAATTTCAAGAACGATTAAGAAAAGGAAAAACTTGACAGGACCAACTTGGAAACTTGATAACTTTTTATTCATGCCATTTCTGAATTCACCATTCGACCCGATCCGGGACATAAATATGTATCATCAATTTCTGCAGGTTTCTACTTAAAAAGTGCGATTTATCCGAGATAAATGTGCAAATCGAACCAGGTCAGAAAAATGTTATAAAATGTTTAAGATACCTCTTACTCCACTATAATTTGTGGCTACAAAGCTGCAGATGGGTAGTAATCAGAAAATATGTAGTTCTACTCGTCTTTTGAAAAAAGTATGAGAATGGCATGGGTCCAAAGTCATGAGTCTCCGTGCAGGCCGACCACACAGGTGATACCTTGTGATTGTAAAGAGTTGGGATGCATCCTGGTAGCGCTCCCTCTGAATCAGCTCTCTAGTATGCCACATTTTGTTCATCCTGAATTATTGTTACCTTCCATCAAGACCACTTTCCGATTAAGACCACATTTTCACTCATTTAGGTGCATGGTCTAAGCAGGGAACTTTAACTGACTTATACAATCTCTGGTGCTGTAATCTGTTTTATGGTCTTATAGCCTTAAACACACAAAACAAACAAATTTGTCAGGACCAGGCCCCATAGGAATCTCGCTTGAGAAAAAAAATAAATTAAAAAAAAGTTCCAGATATAGCAATGACAATGTTACATACAAATGGAATTAAGATTAACATATAAAGATGTACAATGCACCAATGTCACAGATAGTGGGCTCATATGAGCCAGAGGCACAAGGAGGTTCCTAAGTTACTTACTTAGGAATCTCTTCGTGTCTCGAATTTATTTTTGCACTAGTTTAACTATGTTCAAGTTGGAATCAATTGAACTTGCTTTAGATCCATAGAGAATGGTGGCCAATGTAAATGGAGCATATTTCAAAACATTACAGTGTAATTCCTCTCGTTGCAACATATAATTAGGACAATAAGAGAGAAAATGTAGAATGTCTGCATTACCTTTTCCACAAGAACAAATTGGAGAATGTACCATTTTCATTTTGAATTAATAAAGGTTCATTCGGGTGCAGCCCATTCGCATCTGTGCATGAATTCTACTAATATATCTATAACCAAAATTATAAAAGTACTTTTGCTTAAAACTTAAACCTGCACATTTTTTCAAAATGTTCCTGAAGTCAGACACATTTTAAGAATTCCGTATCCGCGCTGGTAATACGTTCCAAAGATTGATTGTAGATGGAAAAAAGGATCGGGAAAAGGATATGGTTCTACTTGGGGGAAATATTAAATCGATCACGTGGTCGTATGTTGTACGCCGTTTGTTCTTCGACTCTAGGTAATACATTGTACAAAAAGTCTGGCCTTAATCGATTAAATATCTGATATATTAATACCAACGTTCGGTGTTCATGCCTTTTTACAAGTGTTTCCCATATCCAGTCTCTTCATATAATTTCTCTATAGGTGTACTTTTCAATGCCCCAATAAGTACTCGGGCTGCCTCCAACTGAACTCTCTCTAAGCTGATATATTCACTATGCCACAAAAATTAAACGTCTTATCCTTGACCTGTAAAAAAGCATATTTTGAACTTTGGAAATTCATTTCACTGGTTGATAATGACAAAAGCTGTCGCTATACCTCAAAACCTCCCCACCGTTTCCGCATCATGAGAAACTTTTGAACACGCAATCTTTTTCTGCAATTTCGTGTTCTCTAGCATCATAAAATACTATCAACTAATGTCACATTTTGTGTAAATCCTGCAAATAGGTATCTAGGAAGCACATTTGTACTTATTCATAAAAAAGTAGTATACCACGCTTTTATCTTGTTCATTTTTTCATGAGCGGTTTCCGAATGTGAGCTGTGCCAAACCTTTCAACAGAAGCAATGAATAAAAGCGAGGATTCGGTAGAACTCTCCCCCGCCAGTTCTGTGTCAGCTGAAGCATGCTGTTGAAACAATGACGCGATATCTGTAAGTTTGTCTGCGACTGACATTCACAGAGTCTAGATTTGTTTAAAAAGATAACTTTTGGTTCAGGAAAGATGTCTGTAAATAACATTGGTGATGGCCTTGGAATTTATCATTTCAATAACAATTTATAAACCCATGGATAGCATTTTTTGTAGTTGGGTGTCGTAAATGGTTGTAAAGGATCTCACTTGAACTGTGAAAGGAACGATTGGGTTGCCAATCGTCATTACGCGGCAGGCATGATAATGCATGGCGTCATATTTGTTTCTTTGACAGCAAAAAACGTCTGGCAGATACACCCATAACTAGATTCAACGAAGCAGCACAACATGTTAGGCAACTGTCTCGGTATAAAGTTCTCTTTAGTTTTCAATTTACATGGAAAAAAACTATGGAGACACAGTGCAACAATAAAATATGCAAATATATATATATATATATATATATATATATATATATATATATATATATATATATATATATATATATATATGTCTCACGATTTTTTGGGTCGATTTTAGTGCTATCAAGCATGTATATAATATCATATAGGTCAGACTACTGTGAGCCCTATGATAAAGTCATTAGAACGTGCTATAATAGGCCGTCTGTTTGGCAAATTACCTATAACCGGGAAGAGTACCTATATCCGTAAGAGTACCTACATGTATAAGGGGAAGAATACCTATACCCTGAAGTACCGACATACTATAAATTATTATGGGCTAAGCTACTTCTCGCGTAACGACCCTTACAAAATCAAAATTCCGGGATCATGCTGGATTTGGCTGGTATTTGCTGGACATGCTGAGAAGTGCTGGGACAACTTTGCATTTTGCTGGAAAAAGGACTAAATTTTTTCTCGATTTTCTGGTTTTTGCTGCCAATACTGGATACCGGTGGAAACATGCTGGGTTTTGGCTGAAAAAGAACTCAGTTTTTTTCAAGGTATTCTTATTGTTGCTGGGAATGCTGGGTATTGCTGGAAACAGGCTGGATTTTCCTGGAAAGAGTACTTAGTTTTTCAGGGTTTTCTTGTTTTTTCTTCGGATGCTGGATATCGCTGGGAGCATGCTTGATTTCGCTGGGAAAAGAACTTGTAAACTTTTAGAATGTTAGATTTTTGTTAAAGATGCTGGAGTTTGCTGGAGTAGGCCTCAGGGTATAGAACTTAGAAAATTTTGAATATTGAGTCCTTGACAGCCCAGCAGAATCCGGCACAGTGTTAATTTTGTTACTGCCTAGTTTTTGATGGGCATGCTTGATATTGGTTGTTAAGATTTTGCTGAAATTTACTGGCACAAATTATAGTCCGGCAAATTCTTAAGTGTTACCAGAGTGTGGTTTGGCTAGATTTTTCACATTTCTCTACCCAGCAAATGATTACGTTTTGGTGTTGTGTGTGTGTGTTTTTTTTTTAGCTGGACCTGCTAGATTACAACTAAAAAATATCTCGATCTTGGTAAGATATTCAATGGTCAAGATTTCTGTGGAAGGAAGGCAGCATGGGCGATAAAGGAGGAACAAGTGCGTCTACCCTCGCTCAAGTTCCAATTATAATCTCGATGTTTCAGCATTATTAATTAGCCCCAAAAGTTTTATTTTAGTATGCAGTCTTACGTATATATCTTATAACTGGATCTTTAATTACCTGTGCCAGATTTTTAGAAAATTCATTAGACTTATACCTATCAAAATATTGAATGAAAATACAAAATATTCGATCATAAGTTAGCCTCGTTCTCAAAGGTTTGCAAGGCGGGAATTTTCGTTTAACTGAATTTGCGGATTGTGAAGACCGCGTTCTGTTGTGCTGTGCTGAACGACTGCAGAATTCAACAAAGCATGGGGCAAGGCAACAAATTTAAATATCTAGTAGTCTTTCCCTTGTGGTCGGATCAAACATTGGCAGTGGTTAAACCCGCGCAAACATCACCAGCCTTCAATGGGAGCAAAGCATTGGGTAAGAGGTGGATGTGCAAACACTGCAATGGCGGGGATAATACACAAGGCTATCATAATGGAAATGCCTTGTGAGTACACTATTATTAACTCATGAACTTTCATGTCTTAACGTTACTGGATTAATACACAGTATGAATATCTTTTTTGACTTGAACCAATGCAACTCAGTATGGTAGACGTACAGTCACGATGAATGTGATGTACAATGTAAAACGTAAAGGATGAAATCATGCCTTTCATGGGGTCACACTTAACACCAAACCCCACCTGAACCCACCAAAACTCACCAAACCCCACCTGAACACACCAAAACTCACCGAAACCCACATTTTTGCTGGATTTGGTTGGGATTTGATTAAATCCCAACAGAATCCAGAGCAATTTTGTTGGAACTGGCTGGTAAAATGCTGGATATTGCTGGATGCTTGGCAGAGGATGCTGGATTATGACGGATGTTTTCTCCAGCATTTTCCACCACGCCCAGCAATATCCAGCAATGTCCAGCATAATCCCAGAATTTCGTTTTTGTAAGGGGACGGCGTCGTCTGCTGTCCGCGAGACCAGTGAATCTCTGCTGGAACATTACACATCTGGTGTGGCACAACTTATTGAAGTAGGTCTTAACAAACATGAGATAAACAGATCATAGTATGGTTTATAGTCGATACGATGTCTCCTTCACTATTCGCACAATGTTATATGGTTCGGGGAATTGCACAAAGAAAGAAAACAGAATTATACCTCAGCTGTCCGCTGTTTCTTAAACCTGCAGGACGGTCAGGGACAGTAACCTGAAATTGTTTTCATTATATTATCCGATTATCATGACTGCAGGTAGTGAATACTTATTTAAATTTATGTTTATATATCCTTAGATTAATTATTTTTTCAGGGATTAATTTTGAAATCATTACCCCATAACTTCCCCATAAGTGATGCAACAGCTACGACATACTTTAAACACGTGTCTTGGCAGCACGTTATTTCTGTGTATTGTCACTGGTGTCAAATCATATTCAGTCTTAGTGATTGTGGTGCACTGTCTGTTATTACATCTGCATATTTATGTGCCCTTGAACAAGAGGGATTAGTATTGGGTATAATATGAAGACCCTGTTTCCCAATTGTCTTAGATATAATTTAATCAAAACAAAAACTGAGAGCATAAGTCGTTTCACATAGTTTTGGACCGAAATCATAAAAATGATGAGTTCGTTGTTTTTTCTGGTTAAAGCAGGGCTGAGTCAACAAATTCTTTTGAAGTTGGTTGGACACACTGCCTGCCTCCCCCCCCCCCCCAAAAAAAGCTGTTGATCAGCAGTACGGTGTATTGATAGCTATCGTCTGCTTCTCTCATTCAGAATACCTCACTCGCATCAAGGAGATATAAAGCAAAAACTATGAAGCAGACTTTGTCATGTATTTTAACGCTATCGAGCTATTTGAGAGGGAAAGGGTGTGAAGTGTCAGTCAAATGATAAAAACTGTAGAAAATATGACCGTTCGAACTATATATGCGATACTATGGCACGTGAGAATATATTTCGAGAATGCCTACATGACGTGTGCCTGCATGTTAAAAATTCTGAGCCTTTCGCGCTCGAGTCACCACAAGAACTGTATTTAGTACAGTAGCATCTGCTTTTAAGATTGCCCATACCGCCACAAAACAGTGATCTGGTATTGCAAGTGATCCTAACTCTCATATCAGCACAATTTTTGAGTTGGTTACAGTGAAAACTTGCAAAAATTACAAAAACTGTGCGGACCTAATCATTATATTAATTCTATATTGAAATTCCTCATGAAAAGGCATCTTCTCCACGTACCAGCACGCAATCATCATCATCATCATCATCATCATCATCATCATCATCATCATCATCATCATCATCATCATCATCATCATCATCATCATCATCATCATCATCATCATCATCATCATCGTCGTCGTCGTCGTCGTCGTCGTCGTCGTCGTCATCGTCGTCGTCATCATCATCATATTGCAAATGCATACGTATACATTAGAAACAGAAATTATCCGTTTCAAAAAGATATCTTCTGTTCAACTTCACAGATGGCGTTTCTAATACAGATATTCATATCTAACACCAAAAAAGAAATTGTATTTGAATATCGATTTATGTGTTTCTTGACGTTAGTCATTACATATCTCTTATCTCTTTTAGAAACGCGAACACTCAAATACAGATACGTCTATTATCAAAGGAACCTCTATTTCCGAAATTTTGTAACTTTGTTTCGCTCACACAGTCATTCCACATCAATACTGGGACTCCATCGTTTTCATATCTTCTTTACCATATTTCCATGCCATCACAAATATTTTGGTCCTGCATGTCGCAAAGCAGCTGCTACCCTTTCCTTTTTCTGCGTATCAACATATTCGTCACGTTGAAAGGTGTGCTTGCTCACTGGTATCCTGGTGGAAAAAATGCGATGTTAGAAACGAGTCGCCCGTACACAGTAAATGTTTATTAGGCATTTTCAATAAGTCTCTTAAAATGCGGCAATACCCTAAAAGTTGGAAAAACAGCTACCTCACTCCAATACATAAAAAAATCAAGGAGCTCACCTGGGAACTACAGAGGTATCGCGTTGCAAAACGCTCTAAGTCAGATTTTGGTTAATGTATTAAACAAGGTATTGCATTTTTTTTCATACAAAATATTTTTTCCTCACGATTTACAAAGTGGATTCTTAGAGGATCAATAGGCTTCTGACAATATTTGTATGTTAAAGAATTCGATTGATGTCCAACTTTCGAAGAAAATGAAATTGTTTGGTGCGTCCGTCGACTAACGATGGCCATTTGATACCATTAAAAGATATTTTGCAAACTATTTGACGCAGTGTAAGTATGCAGGTATTACAATTACTCCAAAATATGCATACTGATACAACGCTTTCACTCAAGACCTCAAGTGGGTGCACATATTTTCCAAGGATGAGCAGCTTAAAACAGGGGTGCGCTTTTTGATAACATATATCCATGCCTTCGATAGCAACATCTCGGATATTTTAATATGAGCCCCTTTGGCCTATTAGTTTCTGCTTTTATTAGATTGTGTATATTTTTACATATGGATGGATTGCTCAAGAATAAAGAGAATCTTTAGTCCATTTTTGTTTAACCGTTACAGACTTGGAGAAATAGCTTAATTTGTACAATAACGATTGTCAATCATATATCGGGAACGCACCCGTCTAAGCATTGCTGTTCTTAGATGAGGTTGTATTGTTAGCCCATACGACCAGATAGAAGTCTTACTAAACAGACCAGCAGTCTATGGTAGCTGCTGGAATTTGGATCTTAATACAGAAAAAAATGTCATGATGGTATTTAATCGTAGTGGTACTTATCACGATCATTTAGATTTTCATTGTGATAAAAACAAAGTAAATAGATCAATAAATAAAAGTGGTTACTTCCTTTTCTTACCCAGAAATCATATTCTCTTCATTTGGTACATTCACACTGGCTGCCCAAAGTCTTTCAGATAAGGGCCGAAAAATTGCTAAAATGATCAACAAAATTAAACTAAATAATCAAGTATACATGATGCAAACCATTCCAATTAGGATGTATTAATGGTACCTAAAACCGGATCCCGTGTAATGAAAGCAAAATCCACATTCAAATTCCATATTCTTGGAAAGTTCTTACCTTGGACATTGGTGTAGAGCAGACTACCCCCACTACCAGGCGGAATATACTAGAGGGGTTGATACAGGCCTTGTTTGGTCTCCAATCGCTTTTTGAATTAAAAGTTTCAACCGATGCTAAATCGAGACCTAGTTTTGCAAGACAAAATGGTGACTGTAATGCAAACTGGTGGACATAGAAACAAATCAAACCGTGCTGGCTGAATCACAAGCGGCTAACCCACACCAAGCGTATGAAACTATGCTGCATAGATCTCAATGGCTAACCAATACCCAGTGCATAAAACCATGCTGGCCAAATCACAAGCGGCTAACTTATACCTAGTGTCTTCTGGTAACAGTGAACAACGAACTAAGCCAGTCCATCTGTGACTAATTATGTCCCCATATACAAGGTGACCAACAAGATCATCTTTACAATATTATTGATCTAATTGATTGGAGTCATTGTCTGCGATGATGCAGCCCCTATCGGAAGTTAATATTCCTATGTTACAGGTTTAGGTAGGCTTCAGTCTTGTATTCAAAATGTGTATTGTTTTCTTAAAACACAACTCAATAAGATTGCATATATATATATATATATATATGCATATATATATTAACATATTTAAAATATGTATATATAATATATATATAATATATTCACATACACAAGGGTTTCATTAATCTAAATGCATCTTTTCAATAATGTAAGCCTACTTGCCTCAAGCCAGTATGCCACGAGTTTATGTGTTTTAAAATAAATTGCAGCAAACTGGATGAAAAAATAAATATGCAAAGTTTCAAGTGTAAAACAGGATCTGCACATGGACTGAAATCACTAGTTTTAGGTACAGGCCATTTTGTCTTAGATTTGAATTCGTGTATGTCAGGCTTGTCTCCTATGGGTATTAGGAATGGCCAAGTAAAATATGTCTTGCTATAAAATAATAACGAACATCATACAGGACACGGATCCTGTCATTTCGAATCATGATCAACCTAACAATATTGCCATAAACATTTTCATAAGTTTTCAAACGGTGGCAAACACCGTTCAATAGGATGGGCATGAAAGATATCAATATGCATGACAATAACTAACTGATGAAACAGATGGCCAGTTATCGTATCTCTATGCAGGTGGCCCATTCAAACGAATATGTGATGGAAGGCAGCCCCCAGAAGACCCAGAGGTTGTGACATTTAAACACTGCTATACAGATACTGCTGTTTGACAGGTAAGTCATCACTCGCACCTACAATTTTACCAGATACTGATACTTACATTTTTACCAAGCTGGGTCTAATAATTACCGATCTGATTCCGTTTAAATATTTGAAATGCCTTATATTCATAATAGTATGAAATACACAAACTGTTAAATTCCCTATTGAGCCCAAAAATAAAGTTACACCCACAAGTCGATCTTTTCGTCTTTTAACTTACGGTTCTTTGAAACATTCTTCAAAATATGAAACATTTGTGACGTTTTAGTGCACAGAATGCAACATCCAAGTTAGGAGAACTAGAAATACGGAAAAGCGTGAAATATGTGTATCAAGGAGATAATATTGCCGGCCATTCAATGTCGATTGTTGTAAACTGTAGTTTTAGAAACATGATGCAGATAACCTACATTTCAATAAATCTAGTAACACAGCTACAAAGACACAATGCATTGCGTCGCGCTTTATTATCAAAATCAGTGTAGGTCTACATACTTGTAACAGACCCACCAACAGGCAACTCACAGCTTTCTATTCTCATAACAGCAATTACAAATTTTATTCACTATTATGTGGGTGGTCTTTGCTGGATATTGAGCTTAGAAGAACGTGCGCAATACGGACAATAGTATTTCCATATGTATATCGGTTAGACAGTCATAGGTTAGCTTATGGAGAGTAAAGAGTTTGGGCTGCGGAAAGGGGCAATGACTACTAGGAAGTGGTTCCGGACAAACAGACACAAATACAACAGTTGACCTTTGATTTGTGGGCTTGCTTTAGAAGTCTTATTTGGTGGTAAATACATATTACCCATTTAAAAACAAAATTGGTCGTCGTACATGGACAGTTTCTGTATTGTCATATCTTGTTTTGTGGTATTTTAACAACTTCTCAACTTGAATTTTCCAGACAGATTAACAAGAAGGCGATGCAATCCCTAATCTTTCTCCTCCTTTTGGCGTCCTCTGCTTTCCTTTTGACAGGTCTGGTTGGGTCCTATATTGATTTTATTATCCGGAATATGCTTAGTGATGGAATTGTTGTGACCCACTGGTGGTAAAAATAGTATTTTGACGGACGCAGTCCCTACGAAGAAAACATTTGTGATTATATTTGTTCTAATTATGAAAATGGATGCTGGCAGGACTCTATGGTTTAATGTTAAGTGCAGTATTTGCCATTGCAGTGCATCTTGCAATTGAGTGATTTGTTTTATATTGTGAAGAAAGTGTAAATCTTAAGAGGTCAATTGTTAAAAGTTGGATATGATAAAGCAAATCAATGGGAAATAACTAAAAATAACAATTTGGATATTATACTGAAGAATACATAAATATATTTTGAGTATAACAATTACCTTTTCTAGGTTATAATTTACACTTAACAAATTTTCGATCCGATATTGGAATGTTCACGCTGACGCAAAAATACAGACCAACGTCCGTCTTAACCGATTGACTTAATATATGTAATATGGGGTTTCCACTATTTTACAGAGTGCAAAACACACGATGTCTGTTTACAGGATCAATTGCTTTGCTAAAATTTACAAAACAAAACCATGTTTTCCCAACGACTGCAAAAGCCCTTGAGGGCAGGGTATATATAGGTTTTACCATGGACTGTTGATGCCCCGGCTGTAAAGATGTAGTTTTATCCAAATAAATATAAATATATAAATATAAATGTAAATATATATATATATATATATATATATATATATATATATATATATATATATATATATATATATATATATATATATATATATATATATATATATATACATATATATATATATATACATATATATATGCTCACAGACCACAAAGGACAGACCAAATCTTCAGAGCAACGTGCATTTCTTACATTATTAAACAAAGAATAGTGAAAAAGATCACAGGTCTGATGGTATAGAAGCGTAATAGCAATATAATTGTGCTCCTAATAAAATAATGCTAAATGTATATTCTCAATACTTTTAACATCAATGAACAGATGGCGCCCATGAGGGCTCCTTAAAGGATGCGAGGCACCCACCGCATTTGGCTCGGGACGAATCTGTTAATTTTTCACTGGGCTTGACACAACCATCCACCAAGGATGTTCGAGCCAGCAAGAAAGATCATGAGTGCCCAGTAAGTATATGTACTAATTATAAATATTTGCACCGATATTTGCTTTCTTCTTCACAGGTAAATACAGCAAACAGTCTCAGGTGAATATTTGTAGTCTTGTGTCATTTTGGATTGTCTTGGGATGATTGAAACACATTGACAACTTACATGCATTTGGAAATGTTGTTAAGGATATTAACTCTTTACTGCTACTACTACTACTACTACTACTACTACTACTACTACTACTACTACTACTACTACTACTATTGCTACTTCTTCAACCACTACTACAACAGCTGTGATACGTTGATGTGTATTCAAGTAAATTACAACTGCTAATGTCCCTCGTGACTTCTGATCGGAAATATACGATTGTTTTACCATTGAAGTACATTGCTTTCCATATAAAATTATTTTTGAGTCTCCGTAAATGGAATGCAAGGTGTCCCTGCATGGCTGAGCACTACCAATGCACATCATGTAAAAGAACATATATATATATATATATATATATATATATATATATATATATATATATATATATATATATATATATATATATGATGTGCATATATATATACATATGTGTGTGTATGTATGTATGCATGTATATATGTGTGGATAAATTCGTTTGTAAATTACAAACATGATGAATTCAGCCCATTTAATTTTATAACGAGAGTTTTGAATATAAGAGTTGCCTACCTGAAATTTGCTTTTGAATGGATGTGAAAAATGAAACTGATTTAGAGTCAACTTTGATGCTTCCAATATTAATGTGTCATTATTATCCTCAGAGATGCATCCGCCAAGACCAGGAGGAAAGTAGTTCGTCGCAGCTCAATTGGACAACACGTGTCTGAAAGTTGGCCTTGTTTTCAGGTGAATAGGACACCACAAATGGCAGATCGCTGGCCATGTTTACATCATATATGTACTTAAATTTTCTCCACTTCGTGCTGAAATACATTGTATAGACAAACTTTTATTTGCTTGTGTGACAAGTTGTTCCAAGAAAATCAGAGCAAAAGGTGTGTTTTTTTAATCAGATGTGATGTTATTTGCTCACAGCTAGCTTCAGTGTGCTGAAAACATTTCTTTGGTTTGGAAAAAAGATACAGACTAGTTCGGCATAGCAAATGCTCCACGTTTCTAAAGTTTTGAATGCTTTCCAGGGCATGTATGATTTCTTGGCCTGTGGTGTTCATGTCCTGGTTTGAGAGTGTTCCTCTGAAATTAGAATAAATTGCCTATTTCGGGTTTAATGGGCTGTTGGCCACCCTATTTTGTTGCATAAATTTGTTTTCATCACAATCAAAAGAAGTTGACAGAGGTATTTCCCAATGACACCTGCACAATGTAGTCTAAGAAATCTGGAGGTGCTACTTATCTGAATCCATGTACATGTGCACTTTTTAAAATGTCTGTTAACGGTGAACCGGATATATACAACATGCAATAGGTCAGCTCAGTTATGTTATTATTTCTGTTTTTTTCCGACTGTACACTGACGGTTAGTTAAAATAGCCAGGTGTTATCGGAAATGTGATGCAGCGTCAACGTGTTTTTATGTTTCCACTGGTAGTATAATATTCCTTAAACACGATACATAACAGTACTTACTTCGTCACTCGAGATCGGAAGTCAAAATTCAGTTCCTAAAATATGGACTGATTTAGTTCAAAGGAATGTCACTGGACTTATCCTGGCCTTATGATAAAATCGTCCATACATTTTTTGTATTTTTATCTTAGCAAAACGCCCAGTTAGCTGCTGTGACCCTTTCACGTAACAAAATTGCCTTCAGAAATATGAAATTACTGAATACGATTCTTTCCCAACCTTATACATGAGCGCATGAACTCCATGACACAGCTGCATAATTAAGGCTGATTGACATCCATGCTACAGGGGCGTGTGTGTTTTAATTAATTTTGGTTTTAATAAATTTTTTTAACTAGATGTCAACCAATTGGAAACCCAAGGTTTTACGATAAGGTATAAAGTGTGGATTCTTTAAACATCCTTGGTAAAAATTGATCTTATACAACTTGGTGACTTTAATTATCTTTCCACAAGGGGTCTGCGACATACAATTGCAGCACGTAGCACGAGGGCCATCTGGTCTCATTTATGCCCCTCCAGCATCATTTATTTGGTTTCACTTATGCCCCATAGGATGAGGGTCCCTTTACACACAAATGAGACAGTTGGTAGATCGTAGATTTATAAATCCAGCTTTAACTGTAAACCAAATGATATAGATGGTTCGTTTACTGAGACAAAGGTTTGAGTGCATTCATAAGATGCAACATTTGTTGGTGATTGGCTTTTATAAATTTGAAGTCGTTTCAATGTGATTGCCGATCAGCTTGGTATGCGCGGGCCTGGTGGCAAAGGCGTCGACATTTAATACATCAAATTTTGAAGATGAGTAACTATTTGACCCATTTCTAGTTGAAAATTAAATTGTATAAAAATTAAAAAAAAAAATAGATTCAAGTTTCTGGTTAACCATTAGATACACATAATGTGTAGTATAGAAAGCTTGTTATGTATTTCTGCTGACTTGGTTTTCCATCAATAAATTGGCATTTAAAATATCGTACTTTATATAATTTCATTGTTTATAGGATGAGTGCACTATACTACACACAGTCAAATTTAGGTCTATACATTTTAAAAATTCCTCAAGTATCTTGAATACCAAAGAGTAAGAATTTACCACTATGGTTACCCGTTTATATCATCTTATGACATATAACTTTATGCTTCTATGGAAAATTTCAAAAACACGACCATCTTGTGATTGGCAAGAAAATGGGAAATAGCAGGTACGACATTTGATTTTCAGTCAATAAATCCAATAATATTGCAGGTGCTCCTGCGTACGTTTACATGATATATCATGAAATATTTCCAACAGCCTTACTACACATGCGCATTTTGCCAAAGTACAGAGATGCGACTTTCTAGTGCCCGGCCACTATAAAATTATTGAAGACCTGTGCACAAGTGTGCTGTATTTGTCCAGGGTGACGAAGACAGTCAACAGAACTTATTTGGATGGCGTGCTTGGGATAAAAATGACTGGGATAATCATCATCAAGGGGATGAGGCATAGAATTAGGTTCACCTCTGGTTAGGCGATGTAGTATTTTGCCTGTCAGGTTCTTTATGTTGGTACTTTGGTCAAAAGCAGTTCAGCTTAGTCAAAGGCTTGTCAACACAGGAATGCCTGTTAGCTATGGGATTCTTCATGTTCTGACTTTCTTCAAAACCTAATAAGCGCAGTGAAAGGGGGTCTACATACCAATGTTTGTTGCCTCTTGGGTTGTTTATGTTGCTGTTTTGATGTAAAACAATTCAGCACAGTCAAAGGGTGGTCAGCTTACCAATGCATGCTGCTCTGTAAGACTTGAAATGGGCCTTTGTACTGCCCGATGGTACATTAAGATACGCAAGATAGGAACCCATTGCCATGTGTACGAAAGGTGTAAATTGAAATGTTACTACATAATATCATTGTTACCAAACTTTTAAAGTGCAGTGGCTCAGATTTCCAAAAAGCACTGTCAGATTGGTGCAGTTATACCTACTAGCGCGATATCGCTATGCCCACACCTGCCAAAGTATCAGCAATCTCAAAAGGTACCTGAATAATCCTGCTGTAACCATTGAATTGATGTTTCAGACGTATGTATGGAATATGCGCACCTCTGTGTAAATTTTGAAATCTTTGAATGTCTATATGATTTGTAATTTCACCGTCTTCCTGTCTTCAAACATCTGGCTTTTTAGCATTTCACTAATTGAGAGATACCCCAACTTACCACCTGCTTAATTTCTAAACCTTATTTATCTTTAGCTATATATTTTCTGATTCGTCTCAATTTTTTTTATCTTATGACAGGTCTATTTTTGATTCTTTGAAAAAATATTTACTATGACAATGATTTCATTTGACACCAGTGTATAATGTATGAAGCTTGGTGTGATTTATTTATCAATGGTTTAAAATTGGTTAGTATTATGATGCCTATAAATGACAAGAATCAAACAAACAAATCATTAATGGTCAAATCTGCCTGTCAAGGAAAGAAGTGATGATTTTATTGAGTTTCCAACCAGAAAAAAGACCATTCATTAAATGAATTCCTTCCAAACGTATGTGAAATGACTTACGCTCTAACTATCAAGATATTGTACTCCTGCACTATGTGCCCAACTGGCCTCTAGAGAATTTAGTGACTTAGCCCTATTCTATCCAGAAAAAACATCGAATTTGTTATTTTCCTGAATTCTTTCCAAACCTATGTGAAAAGACCTATGCCCTAGGGTTTTGGTTTGATTAAAACATGTTTTATAAGGATAATTGGGAAACAAGGCCTTCATTTTACATACTGTATTTTTCCCTCTGGTACATATATATACAAGTAGAGCAGTAATAGTCACTACACAACAAATAGCCAATAAGACTGAGAAAGACTGACACAAAATGAAGATTGAGAGAAAAAGCGTACTGCCAAGGTACATGTTTCTGGAATGTATAAGCCATTACATCACTTAGGGAAAGTTATGGGGTCAGGATTTCAAAATTAATCCATGATACACGAATTACTTCATGGACACACAAATAGTACAGAAACACATGATCCATATTCATTAATTCCAAACCCAACAATGACGGCAAAGAGATTTCAGACTTGCCAAAGCATCAACATTTCTTTTCCAATACCAATGTGAAGAAACAAATTTCACTCCTGACTTGAGACAGGCAGTCACCCATAAAAGGCAACTGGTGGTTTTAAACCGGTCCTCTCAACCTTAGAAATATTCATCATTAACTGCAAACACTAGTTCTTTTTCCTAAATGTATAGGCCTAACCACCCAAAACACAAATTTCATTTCTTCTGCCAAAAATAAAAAGAGACCTGTTAGGCCTATCACCTTTTAGTTCTCCCGACATCTGTAAGTTTTAACCATATGCAGTCATGAGGATCGAATACTATATTAAATGCTTTTTCAAGTAACTGCCTCCCACCATCCTGTAACCTTAACATACTGGTGAACAGCTGGAGAATACTTTTGTTTTCTTTCTTTGCAAAATTTTTCCAAACCGTATATGTGTTTGAACAGTGAAGGAGGCAAGAGGGACAACTTTTCCTTGGAGTGTTCCCATGTACACTATACCTATCACTCTCACAAAAATAATGAAATACGTCCTCATTGCCATTACCACTGGAACACTTGGGAAAGTCAACAAGTGTTCTATCACTTTATTGCCCTTTTAATTTCTGAATTTTACTTGAATGTGAATCCTTCCAGACTTTAGGCAGCATATTACAGTTATAAGTTCTGCTATTTTTAAGTTTTGCATTTTGCAGTCTAAATAATTTGCATTTGCATTTCGAATTTAGTGAACAGCATTTAACAGATAAGGCGGGAGTAACTGAAATGTACAGCATGTGATTATATCTCCAAGAAAAGAGAAAGTGTATAAAGGAGTCATAAGTTGTTTTTCTCAGTCAGGTCAGAAAACAGCAAATATTAATTTGGCAGCTCAGGCTGGCCTGATGATAAGTGTTGGGAACACAAGACTGAGGAGTATTTTACTTCATATGAATATGCCAGCTTTTACCAGAAAACCTTTGCAGGCAATGCAAATTAAAACCAATAAATGACATCTTTAGAAAGGTTAATGAACAAAACATGAAGCAGCAAAGAGCAAAATTCACACATAATAACAAATCATTGGGACTTTCTGGAAAAGTACCTACAATGATGCAGGCAGACTGCAGGTACAACAACATCTGATGGTGGAAAAACACCATTTCAACTTGTAACTGGATGTGTATACAACGTTTGGGAGAATTAAACTGTGAAAAGAACATTATCGGTATCATACCGAAAAATAAACTGTGCAGAGCTAGTCGAATGCATGCCGCAAAACTTTGTACAGACAGGCTTACTCAAATCAAAGAGGCAAAGTCACGGCCAGTGTCCCTGGATGAAACCATTGGTGATGAATTCCAATGGTGCAAGGAAAGTCTTGAAAAAAAGAAAAAAGGATGAGGTGCCATTTTATCCAAGTCAGCTTACAACTGACCTTGACTGTAGGGCCAGGGAAGCTGTAAAGTGTATGTACAAAAAGTATGGCTTGGCAACAAGAACCATTAAGTGTACAAGACACCTGCCACATTCACAGCACAGATGCACAAAGAAGGCTAACCAGGATTCAGCAATGTTCTGCAGGATGTACAGACAGTGTAAAATCTATGATCGGACAATTTTGAGTTCAATTTAGCAACAAGCTGTACACACACACACACACACACACACACACACACACACACACACATACACACACACACACATATATATATATATATATATATATATATATATATATATATATATATATATATATATATATATATATATATTATGTTTGTTGTGAAAAAATTCAATGTCAAGTGCATGGATAGAAAATGAGACTATGCAACAGATGCAATAATATTGCGTTATCAAGGTGATCAATGTAATGTGCTAGACATTCATAGACTTGTACAGGGCACAGAAGGGGTACATGAAAGGTATCTGCTTTGCCTGCTGGTGTGTACCTTACCCCTGTTTGATCAGACTTAGGGAAAATGAAGCATCTGGTAATTTACAGGCTAGGACAGCCTGCAATACAGGCAACAAAATTCAAAACTGATACACAGCGTGCTGAACCAGTAAACAGGTCTTATTTTAGGACATATACAAATGTAACTTGGTGCAGAAATATGGCTGGCAGATTGCATTCTGCTGTACAAATGTTAAATTTAGGGTTTGGTAACCCAATGTTAGCAAGATTAGAATCATTGGAGCTCTCATAACACATGGGTCTACAGAAGTAAAATAGCTGCAAAGTGTTATCATTTAATTTGAATTTCAGAAAACACAAAAAAGTAGCAGAAAGTACGAGCAGACAAGACGCGAAAGAAGACGTGCTTTAAAATGGGCTGCACTAATAAAAGGAATTAGAAGGGAAGGTATGTTCGACTGCCAAAAAATGGTAAATTACAACATATCAATGAAAAATAACAGTGTGTTTAAATTTTACTTTAATCTACTATTTAGATATGCAGCTCAAGACATTTGTGGATCAGGTATGAAGCATACGTTACATATGAAAGATACTGGTATGAGTGGAAGTGACATGCAGTCAGTGAGTCCACGGACAATGAGCCAACATTTTCCATGATTTCATGAAATGTGTAGACAATTGCGCTACACTGGACTTTCTCATTATGAAGAACCTGCAAACTCCAATAAGTCAGGATAATCGATACAAATTATGGTATCCCTATGTCTTTCATGTTGTATGTCACTAAGAGAAAAACAAACCCCAAGCAATAGATGACACCATACTACAAAGGGCAGGAATAGGATTATACCAGCTTCTTTTCATCGTAAGAAAGTCAAATAACGGAAGGTACTCAACATTCCAGTGTGATGGGGAAAAGACACACACAAACAAAAACAAACAAGCAAAGAATTAAAAAAAAGAACAAAACGAAAAAGCCAGTGTACTGTTATGGAAGGGAAAAAGTGCACATATTGTAAAAGCTTCTGCCTTTCAGAATCAGACTTCTCATGAAGAGTATTAAAGGGAGGGAAATTTTCTGGTGGGGAAGCACTGTCTTGTGCTGCTGGACCGAAAATATGGGCACATAGAGTAAGATACCCAGTGTATGACCATGCTACTGCCAGGGCAGTAGATCTAGCTACTCTGTCCATGAAGCCCTCCTACTGCCGAGCCAGTTGATGAATGTACTATGTCCATAAGAACCTCCTGCTGCAGTGCCAGATGATGAAGGTACTCTGTCCATAAGAACCTCCTATTACTGGGCCAGTTAATATAAGCACTCGGTCCATAAGACCCACCCAGTGCTGGGCCAGGTAATAGACTTACTCTGCCCATAAGGCCATGCTACTGCTCGGCCAGTTGATGAAAGTACTCTGTCAATATGACCCTCCTCCTGCGGGCCAGTTAATAAAGATACTATACTCTTTACACCCTCCTCCTCTTGGCCAGTTGATAGAGGTACTCTGTGCACAAGACCATCCTACTGTCAATCCAGTTTGTAAAGGTACTCTGTCCATAAGACCCACTTACTATTAGGTTAGTTGATGAAGGTACTCTGTACATAAAACCCACCTACAACCTGGCCTGTTGATGGAGGTACCCTGTACGTAAGACCCTCTTACTGCCCAGGCAGATGATGAAGGTATTCTGGCCAAACAACCCTCCTACTGCCCAGGCAGTTGATGGAAGTACTCTGTCCATAAGAGTCTCCTCCTGCAGGGTCAGGGGAAGGAGGCACTCTGTGCATAAGACCCACCTTGTGGCGTCCCAGTTGATTAAGGTACTCTGTCCATAAGATCCTCGTACAGCCAGTCCAGATGAAACCTACCCACTTCAAGTCCAGTTGATGAAGGCACTCTGTTCATAAGTTATATGTAACCTTCCTTTGGATTTGCATACTAAGGCCATTTTCTGTAGTACGATTAAAATTCTATACTTGGTTTCATGAAATCTTGAGGTACAAAAACCTGGCATTTACACCAAGCAACACTGTTGTGTTTTGATGTGAACTGTTACTTTTGTACTAAAGTATTCCTAGATATATGTGTTAAACTTGTACTTACAATTATTATTACTATACTGTATGAGTGATTCCGTGAGTAAATTTTAATATTTCTTTGACTTGTTTAAGAAATTGTAATGTGTGACATGCATGTAAACTAACCTGACAGACATTCCTTTGAAGCTTTGAATGTTCACATCATATGACCAAATTTGGAGTATGGTAGTATGGTGTACCAAAATTACTTTAGTGAAGATGATAAAAATGTAGAAATGTGCAACTAGCAGTTGGTAGAGCTGTTACTGGTTCACGTCGTGACATCAGCAAAATTGGAGGTCAATGTCAAAAAAAAACAACAAAACAAAAAAAAAAAAAAAAAAACAAAACAAAACAAAACAAACAACCCCCCCAAAAAAAATCCAGATGTATTTTCTTACACAGCTGGTACCATACCTAGACAAAAAAATTCGCCAAAAGTTACAATGGACTGTGAATCCCGCTAAGAGTTATCAGTTTAGTATATTCTAGATTTATAACCTTATGCAGCTGGTACCATATCTAGATATAGTGATTGTTTGGACGTAAAATTGACAGTTATATCCAGTACGACGTCGTAGCTTGATACCTTCTTGGTTTGTTACCCAGCATTACTTGCACCATATAAAGATAAAATGTTTGCAGTTATAATTGACATTTACACCTGCTTAGACTTCTTCATTGCTTAAATATTTTTGCTGTCCACTGCAAAGATGTGGAATGAACTTCTACTTAAAAAGCTTATCTACTAAGGAAGTTAAGTCTGAGTTGAATTACACGAAATTTAAGTTACCGTACTCTGCATTGGCAAGAAAAAAGAAAATAAAATACTTGTTCAGGGGATCACCAGTTACAAATGTGACTTCTTACATGTTCAAAATTCGAGTAATTTCATTTCCATTTTGTGTTTTAACTTATGCTAAATCGAGAGCTCGTTTTGCAAACCAAACTGCTGACTGTTATGCAGACAGTTGTACACGCGAACAGATTAAACCATGCTGGTTTAATCTCGAGCGGCTAACTTAAACTCAATGTAGGAAACCATGCTGGCGCTGCCTAAATCTTTATGTAACCCATACTCGGTGTATAAAATCATGCTGGTAAATTCATGAGCGGCTCACCTATACATATTGTATAAGATCATGTTGCCTAAATCAGAAGTGGCTTGCCTATATGTAATGTATAAAACGATGCTGGGTAAGTCACACGTGGCTAACCCATATGCTTAGATGAAAAGCATACATGATAAATTACAAGCTGCTAACCTGTGGTCAATGTATAAAGCCATGCTAGCTAAATCACAAGCAACAGACTCTTACGTAGTGTCTTCTGCTAATTGCAAACTATGAGCGAGCCAGCGTATCTGTTGGTAATTATGTTCCTATGTACAAGGTGACCAACCAGATTATCTTAATATTATTGTATGGACATGCAGGTGAGAGAACATGATACCAAAATTGAAATAAACTGCTGAGCATGGGAGAGCAGTCCAAGTAACATGATATCAAAGGTCGCCTCTTCAATATAACCTCATCAATTTAATCTAACATGTCAGCTCACCTGCCTCAAGTCAGTGTTCTAGGAGTTTATACGTTTTAAAATTAATTGCCCTTGATGGAAAAATAAAACTGCTAGTTTTTAAACACAAAACAGGATTTGCACATGAATTAAAATCACTAGTCCTATGTGTAGGCAGTTACGTGACAGATTTGAATATGTGTATGCCAGGCTTGTGTCCTCTGAATAACATCAATTGCCAAATAAAATATGTCATTGCCATAAAATAATACGTAGCATCATACATGCCATGGAACCTGTGATTGCGAACTATGATCAACATAAAGAATGTTGCCATAAACATTTTCAAAAGTTTTCAAAGGATGGCAGACACAAAAAAATAAGATAAGCAGAAAAGATATCAACATGTTTGACAGTACCTGATGAAGCAGATGGTCAGTTACGTTATCTCTCTGCAGGTGTACCATTCAAAAGAAAACTTGAATGAAGGCAGCCATTAGAGGATCCGGGAGACTGTGATATTCAAACAAGGCCATACATGTACTGCTGTTTAAGAGGTAAGTCATCATTGGCACCTACATTTTTACCAAGCAGTATCTAATACTATTCATTCCGATTCCGTTCGAATGTTTTGAAGTGCGGTACATTCGGGAAAGCATTAACAACAGAAATTGATAAATTTCCGATGTTCCAAAATATAGGCACAGCCCACAAGATTTGTATCTATGAGCTTGTGATTACAATACAAAGTTCAAAATATGAGATGTTTTTTAACTTCTACTGCTCAGAATGCCAAGATAGGGTGAGCAGACATTTGGGTAAACGTGGATATATGTATAAAGACGGTAATATTGACACCCGTCGAGGGTCGATTGTTATGACGTGTGTTAGAAGTATAATGCAGATATCTTACATCTCAATAAATCAAGTAATATTCTAGCAGATATACATTGCTTTGTGTCGTGCTTTATCATCAAAATCAATATAGGTCTACATACCTGTAACAGACACATCGTTAGGCTACTTATAGGTTTGTGTGCACATAGTGGATGATTTGTATACATGCTTCTGAAGTGTTAGTTGGTCGTAAATGCATAATCTATGCTCGTAAAACAAAACTCTCTCATTTGATATCAACAGTTTTTTGCACCATTATATCTTGTGTTGTGGTACTTCAACAATTTTTAAGCTAGTATTTTTTATACAGAATAATAAGAAGATGATGAATCCTCTGATACTTGCCCTACTTCTGGTTCCCTCTGCTATTCTTAAGACAGGTCTGCTTGGTTTGGTTCTACCTTAATTTTACAATCGCGAATAAATTTGGTAATGAAGTTTTTGTTGCCCAAGGGCAGTAAAAACAGTATTGTGAATGACGCACTATGTGATAATTTTTATTATTACATTATATGCATTTGCTCAAATTATGAGAGTGGGTACTGGCAGGAATGAGCGGGTATATGTTGTGTGTCCTATTTTGCCATTTCCGTTGATCTTGTGATGTAATACTTTAATTTACATTCCAAATAAAAGAGCAAATCAATTGAGGTCAGTTGTTAAAGGTAGGATAGTGCAATATAGATAAAGACAATTGTACGAAATGACTAAAAGTGAGAATTTAGATATCATACAGAAGAATACATCGATATACTTTGAATATGATATTAATAATTTTAAGGTTTCAATTTAGACTAAGTGCATTTTTGGTAGATTTTGAAGTGATTACTTTGACGCCAAAAATACAGACAAACGTCTATCAGAACTGACAGCCATGATAGATGTGTGCTCACCAAGGGGACCAGACCAGATCTGAAGGCAAACTTGCATTTCCTGTATGATTTTCTAATGTGCACAAAGCAAAATGTTACAAGTTCGATGGTATGGAAACATAATAGTAATATTCAGAATAAGATAGTTCCAGATTTATATCATTAATACTTTTAACATCAATTAACAGATGGCGTGTGTGGTGGCTCCTTTAAAAATGTGAGGCAACCACTGACTTTGGTCCAGGCCGAATTTGTTGATCCTTCGCTGGGCATGACACAACCATCCTCCAAGGATGTCCGAGCCAGCAAGAATGAACTAGAGTGCCGCAACAGAAAATGTATTACTTATGAAGGTATTTGCGCTGATCAGTATGTTCACTTTCTTGTACTTCATAAGAAAATACAGCAAATAGTCCCATGATAAATGGAAATAAATCAGAGTGGTCTGAAGATGAACCCAATGAGGAGAAATTGAGGCTTATAATACCCAACTTGTTTACCTCAAATAAGTTGCAAGGGGTCATTGCATGGAAGAGGACGAGTAATGTACATTATTTCAAAGTATAAAAATACATACATGTACATACATATACGTAGATTATGTGAACGAATATATATGTATGTATATATGTATGTATATGTGTTTGTATGTATGTGTGTATGTATGTATGTATGTATGTATGTATGTATGTATGTATGTATGTATGTATGTATGTATGTATCCATCCACCTACATGTAATTGTGTATCAGGCTGGGGCTGAGTTGAGCCCATTTCATTTGATAACACGAGTGTTATAAGTGTGGCCTGGCCGGAATTTGTTTTTTAACCAGATGTAAAATACGAAACTGATATGGAAAAAGCTAACATTGATGCTTCCAATAATATATGTGTCTTTATCATCCTCAGATATGGACCCACCCAAACTACCAAAGGGGTTCTTTGCAGCTCAATAGGATAACTTGATTCTTCGAAGGAGAACCTTGTTTACTTCATATATGTATGTGAATGTGCTTCTTGCTGAAACATATTATGTTCACAAACGTTAATATGCTTATGTGATTGTTTGTTTTAAATAAAACGTTCTGATCGCAGCGTTTATCAATCAGTCTTGATGTTATTTACTGAACACATGTTTCCTTCAGTGTATGGGGGACAATATCATCTGGGTTGGATGAAAGATATAGACTACTTTTGTATAATGAATGCTCTATTTTTCTAACGTTTTGAATGCTTTCTCAGAACAAGTGGCATCTCTTGGACTGTGCAGCTAATGAAAGTGTTTCTCTGAAATCAGAATAATTTTCATATTATAGCACAGTGACACAGTATTGTAATAGTGCATTTAATAATAAAAGGATGAAATACGGCACATGTGTTGACCAGTATATTACAAACATTTGTGCCAGTAGGGCCACTTCAAATTATGTATATAGCCACATACGCAGTAGATTCTTTTTCTTAATGTCATTTTTACCAGAACTGTTTCACAATCTGAGAAAAAAATGAAGTATCCAACAAGCAGGGCAGTGATAAAAGCATTAATTTTGTCACTTTTGAAGATCAGTATGTTGCAAACATATTGCAGAACTACTTGAAATCATATATGAGTGCGCATGCACAATGGATTGATTTTTATTGTGATATTTTTAACAGCACTCTTTCAGAATCTGACAAGAATGACACACTCAGATATCAGGGAGGGCAGTAAAAGCATTGGATATGCACAAAGGTAGACCAGAATATTGCAAACATTTGTGGATGTAGAGCCACTTGCAAATTATAGATGCAGGTACATACACAATAGATTTATTTTCATGATGTCACGTTACCAGTACTCTTTCTCAATTTTACAACATACACATGTAACCAGATGCCAGAGAAGGTGCTATTAACAGTGATCAGGCAGCGTCAGACAATCTTCTTTTTCAGCACCATTCACGATTGCATGTATAGAGACCTTTAAATTGCAGGAACTGCGTGTACATCCATCTAATTCTCCGTACAGCAATGCACATATGTGTGCATCTAAAATGGAAATCCCCCAAAAAGCAATGACAAAACAATGTTCGATTTACAAGTGTCAGGACATTTTAATTAACTATATATACATGTAACCTCATAGATGACCTTGGAATAGTTTTCAAGGTTATACGTTAGGTCAACAGCTAGGGTTAAGGGTTTGCTGATTAATATGACAGCTGCAGAAACTTTTCATTGAAAATTTACATATTTAAGGTTCTTGTTATGATGCTAAAACCCATGTATTAAAATAATATTGACCCACATTTTACAGCTCCTGAAACATGTTTTATGACATTGGTTCCTGTCTAGTAAGTGCAGAACCATTTGGACTGCAAGTGGGAAATTGCTGTTATTGTGCAGGTTCATGAAGCCACAATGGTGAAAAGCAACTGTTTTGCTGTTTTCAAGACCACATGTCAGAACAAATCACACAGAGTTACAAACAGACCCATTGTCAGGAGCAGTAGAATCCCATCATGCCCATTTCATAGACATTGTCATTCAATTGCGCACAGAGCTGTGTATTTCATTCGCACTTGCAATGGTATTGACGCCCATTTTGAACAAGAGACTAACTCCTAACATGTTTTGGACGCCTCCAGAAGGATGTTTAATATGGCTCATACAATCTATCAATGCAATCAACGTTTGCCCCCCAAAAAACTTCCCCGAACGACTGCCAAAGAGCCGCAAGAGACAGGGGAATGATCTCTACTCCAGATCCTTTTTGAAAATAAAGTTTCCTGCTTTGCTTATACTTATACTTGTTTTGTAAACCATTAATATGACGAACCTCTCAATGGCATACGTGCTTGCCTCGGATATCAGTCCTGGTGCAGAAGAGAGACTAAATACTTCATCATTGAGTTTTGGAATTGTAGCCCAAACAGCCCAAGCAGTTCTTTTACCACATGCAGCAAAGAAGGATACATTATCACATTCTGGTAAAGCATGGAATATTGGGACAGCACGAGACATATCTGGTGTAAGACTGAGAGCTGTTTCATGGATTGCCAGATAGCAGAAATTATTCCCTATGCCAAATGCAATTCATAGTTTGGCAATATCTTTTACTTGCTGACTGATCATGATTTAAAGTACAACAACATCAGGGTCAACTCTATAGATCAGTATCTTAGTGGAAGTTTTTTGTAGCATGCCACATGTAGCAGTATATGGCTTTGTACATCTTTATCACTACATGTAGCAAGCCAAGTTGGAATCTCCACTTCTGGTGGATACATGGTTATCTGTTCTCCCTCAGCAATAATCCACTGTTTAAACTACCCATGTATGGACTGAACAGTGGTGTTTGAAAGGAATTTAAATAGCTCTGCTTGTTGATGTCTATGTTAAGGAGGTTTTGCCAATTTAGTTGCACCTGAAACAGAACCAGCAGCTCTCCTTCATCACTCCTTTTACCTGGACAAGGCTGGCAGAAAAGCCTTATTTTCATGTTTAAAGAATTCGTCTTGGTTGCCATCACGGGTCATGCAGGGAATATACAGCCTCCATAACGACCACAAAAATCATTTATCAAGGATGAATGCTGTTGCTTGCTCTTGCGTCCAAACTTGCAACTACCAAGCAAAGGGAGTTTGCTTCATTGAGAATCTGATCTAGCAGAATTGCCCTTTTTATCATGTTTTAGGAAATTCATAAAACTGATTCTGACCCATCTTTTGAGCTTTCTTGATGGTTTCGTTTGTACTTACCTCTGCTAATTGCCTTGTATCGAGAAACAAATAAGTCCTGGCTTTAAACGTCAAATCGTTAATCACTGCAACAAATGCTTGCTCATTCTTTGCAAATGACGTTTCCACACCAGAAATTTGATCATAAAGCAGTTTTCCTGTTTGCCTGCCCTAATGCATTTGTACCTCCTCAAACACACTGATTACTCTGGCACCCATCGCTTGGTTATTTTTGGGCTTCATTCCTGTCGCTTGATCATTTTGTTCATGCTCTTGGTCTATGGGTATCACAGAGAACATGGTCTGTATCCTCTGTGCTGTGAAATGGCCAATTTTGAATTATTCTGCAATTTGAGGGTGTTTATTGACAGTTCTTCTATAGCCCGCAAGACGCCATGATCCAACATGCATAGTTTGTGAGGTTCAAAATAAAGAACCATCGAGCAAATGTGGTCACCGAATCTACAAACAGGGCAAATAGTTCAGAAAACATTACCCGCATTTATTAATTCCAATTTTACAATGACAACAAAGCTAAATACAGCAGACACAAGAAACAGCAATATCATTATCATCCTAGTTTCCCATAGGGAGATAATCAATTGCTAACGTAAAACAACCTAAGCACCAAGACTTTCATTAAATTCAGACAAAACATCAGACTCTGTTAGTGAAAGAAGAGACAGTAAACTCGTTGTCATTCCCCTTGACAGTTTACCATATGGACAAAAGTTGTTGTAAATGTAAAAACAAACAAGGACCAGGACGTTTGTTACAATCGGATTGCAGTAGGGGTGCCCATATTAATTCCATTTGAATCGGACTAGTGAAGCTGCTTTCTACATGATTTTCAGCACAAACACGACATATATTCTGCATATTACTGTAGTGATGACACCAATTTAGATACTGTGCTACTGGCAGCTGTTAAAGCAGTAAATGTTTCACACCGTCACATCAGTCATGGGCAAACAACAAAATTGTATTGGAAACTTTGCTGAAAACAGGAAAATCCGAAAAACTACTCATGTTGGACAAAATTTTAACAAAATTGCACCAAAATACCGTTAGGATTTACTACCTTCTGGTGCCAGATCTACATATAACGTTGACTTGTCAGTAACAATTGGGTGGTATAATCCGCTAAGACGTCTTAGTTGTGTACGAAGATGTATTCCCATACACAGAAATGGATAAAACATTCGTACCAAATCAGATATAACTTTCAATCCTTGTAGGAATTGACAATTATACCCACTAAGAATGTGTTAGTTTGGTCCCTTCAAGATTAAATAAGCTTACACAACTCGTGCAAGATCTAGATATGGTTTCCTCTCACCAATTAAAGTTGAGTTCCATTCGTAAAGCCTTTTTATTTTGGTGAATCTTTTCGAGCTTCTGGGGAGAACAAAAAGTGAATCTATTCTGGTATTCAAGTCTAAATTAAATAGCAAGAAATCTAAAGAATTTATCTTATATTGGTAACTTAAAAAACAAAACATAATCATACTCAGGTACATAAATTAACCATCCTTTGAAGCGTTTACTTGTCCGCAATTCAAGAAATTACTTCTCTATCGTGCCATTCTGTGTTTTAAAGGGTTTTTCTTTTGTTTCTTTTTTAAGTATATTTTTTAGAATGTCCCTTGTTTGCAGCTGAATGAAACACTCTATGGAACATAGTTTTTGTCAATGCTTATTTCACACTTGCAACATCAGCTAATGCGCTGGTAAAAGTATCAAATTATTTTAGAAAATTTCAAATTAGTAATCAAGTGGTACAAGACGTTCCTCTTGGCACGTATTAATGGTACCTCAAGGTGTCTGCCCTCACATAGGGTACATATAACAGAGTGGTACAAAAATTGCAACTCTGTCTCTGTTTTTAGATACAAGCCCATCGGTGTATACATTTTTAGTTTTGTGTAGTTTCTCTGTGTGTAACAATAAATAATCTAAGATTAATTTGTAAAATTTGAGGGGCATTGAATTCAAGGGGTCTGATTTACACTTTGAGAAAGGATCGCAACAAAACTTTTCCCTTAAAAAGCTTGAAATCAATAGTCATGGAAAGATAATAGTATAACTTAGGTAACACTTTCTGTTTTCCGTTACAAAATATGATTTTATGTTATTGAATTTTGAAGCATCTGCAATTAACATTGATTGTTTTTTCCACTTTGGAGCGCAAGAAGTAGCATTTAAGATTACAAAAGTGTAAACCCATATCTTTTACATGGATTGCAAAGTAGGCCAAGCCTATATTAATCACTCTCCATGGCACAGATGGCGACGTATACTTTCCTACAAGCATGTTTGGTGGAGGAAACCGAAGGACTCAGAGAAAACCACCGTGCACATTCAAACTGGTAGAAACTCTTTCCACTTGCTTCCCTTGCTGTGAAGAGATCCGGGCCGCAGAGGTGGAAGGTGAGCGTGTTGCAGCTCTGCCAACTGTGCACCCTAGGCATTTAAGACTAGAATATTGCCAAACAAAAAATGGTTACCTAAGTTATACTCTTGCGTTTAGATAGCCGTTAATTTCACAAAGATTCATCCATCCAGTTTAGAGTGAGGCGGTTTCAAAATTACCAAGTCTCATAAAAGTTGTTTCTGAGATATTCACTCCCAAGGAGATTTGCTGACTTTAATTACTCACAAATGACGTCTGCTGAGGCCATTGAGAAGGATGACCAAATGCTAATCTCTTAAAATATGTCATAACTTTGACCTATACACTAAAAATGATATGGTTGTTCTAATCAGGCACCTAATCCGCGCACCTGTAAAAACACATCCAGTGAGGCTTTGAATGTGAATGGTTATTTAAACATCACCATTATTGACCACATCAAACAGGCAATCAACTGATTGACTCCATAAAGCTTGTACTGACACAGGGACACTTTTTCATCTTAAAGTTTTGCATAGAAGTAAACATGTTACAGTGAAACTATTTGGCATGGGTAAAGATTGGTATTTCACCATCCCAAAAGTAACAAAAGCTCAATTTCACTGATTTGAAGGTCTCAGGTATGCCCAGACACCTTAATGTACTGGCCAAAGGGACTATACAACCATACACAGACTGGTTGGAGTGTTTCCTATCTGTAAAATGTAAGCAAACCATGTATGAATTTGCCTTTCTTAGACGTTTTGTGCCATAATACGTGAAACTACGTTTTTGTAGTTGTACTTACTTGTTTATGACAGGAGTCAATGTAGGCCTCTCCTGTTCTCTAATTGCTTTTAAAATTAAAGTATACTTGAGCCAATGCTGAATCGAGAGTTTATTTTGAAAACCGAACTGCTCTTCGCAATGCAGACTAGTGGATACAGGAAGAGGTTAAACTATGCTGGCTTGTGATACCACAAGTGGCCAACCCACATCCAGTGTATGAAACCATGCTGCCTAAATCACAAGTGATTAACTCATACAGAGTGTTAATAATTATGCTGGTTAATCACAAATGGCTAGCCCATACCCAATGCATAAAAACATGCTGCTTCAATTGGAAGTGTGAAAACCATTTATAGGGTATGAAATGATTCTGGCTAAGTCACAAACTGATAACCCATACAGAGTGTATAAAAGCTTGCTGGCTAAAACGGAAGTGGCTATCCCAAAACAAGTGTCTTCTGGTAATGGCGAACAATGGGCCAGGCTATATGTGAGTTTTGTTCCCACATGCAAGGTGACCAATGAAATCATTAGTAAAATTATTGAACTCATCGTTTAAGACAAATTAGCTCCTGTGCAAAGCTAAATTCCTATATTATAGCTACAAGCAGAGAAAAAGGCTTCAATCTCATAATTAAAATGTGTGTTGCTTTCCGAACAAACACATGAATATATTAATTCACCTATTAAATAAAAGAGTTTCAATATATATTGACCTTTATATTATGTTTCTTCTGTGGTTTGCCTGAGTTTTGTTCATTAATTCATGTCTTGTTTTTATGTGTATTTAGTACTTTTTACTTGTAGGTTGATAGCGGTACATACTTAGGTACTTAACTGCTGCTTTGTGTTGACATAATTGAGCTATCATTTAAGGGCCTGCTTCTGAAGTGTTCTTTGGCATTGTATAATTTTTCTGTATTCAAAAACAAAATTTCTTGTGATACATAGTTATAATGGGGTAGAGTGTGTTTATTATGTTCCAGATTCATAAATATCACAAAAACTATGTGGGTCTCCTTTCTTCTTTTGCTGTAAACTCAGCTGCCTGACAAGTCAGGATAACTAAAGAGTGATAGGCCTAGCAGGTCTCTTTCTATCTTTGGCATAAGCAACACAACTTTGGGTTTTGAGTGGTAAGGCCTGTACATTTTATCAACACTATAGTCTGTAGTTATTGAAGAATGTTTCAAAGGTTGAGATAACCGGTTTAAAACCACTAGTTGCCTTATATGGGTGACTGCTGGTCTCAAGTCAGGAGTGAAATTTGTTTCTTCACATTGGTATTGGAAGATGGATCTTGATGCTTTGGTAGCTCTGGAATTGCTTTGCTGTCATTGTTGGGTTTGGGATTTGTGACTATGGCTCATGTTTTTCTGTACTATTTAATCAGATGTAAAATATGAGACTGGTGTAGAACAAGCTTACATTGATACATCTGATAGTAGTCTGTCTTTATCATCATGTGATGGGGCCGGCCAAAACCGGGAAAGGAGTTCCTCGAAGCTCAATGGAATAACATAAATGTTTGAATGTTCGCCTTGTTTACTTCCTATATGAATATAAATTTTCTGCACTCCTTGCTGAAATATATTATGTATACAAACGTTTATATGCGTTCGTGATTGGTTGTTTTAAATAAATTGTCCCCATCGCTGTGTTCATCAAACTGTCTTGGTGTTACGTGCTCAAAACCAGTAAGCGTCAGTGGATTGAACAAAGGGATTATGACAGTCCTGTGTTGAGCAGACTTGAATATATTCCCTTGCGAATTTTTAAGATTTGCCCCCAAAAAGAACATAGGAATTCAAAGAAAATCCAACAAAGCAATGTAGCGTGTCCATTTGAACAAAACTGCTAGAGATCCACCCAACGTACATTGCCACCAAGTTTACAGTCAATCTGACTGACGGATTTGGAGAAGTCGAAAATGTGAATTAGCATTAGAATGCCCATTGACTAACGTAGTAATCAATAGGAAAGCTGCATTTAACGATAAGTGCGCGAATTGAAAAAAATCGTTAAAAATTAGGAATCCACATCAGCGCCACCTAGAGAACAACTTTTTTTGATCTTCTTCAAGAAACATATCCACCAAGTATAAAGTTAATCTTAGTGACGGTTCTGGAGAAGAAGTCAAAAACAGAAAACACACATCAGAAAATCAGAAAAAATCCTGCACCACCTGGTGACCAATTCGGAACTAAGAGTGACCAGGAGTGTCCCTGTGCAATATCAGAGCAATTAGTGAGCATTTTCGGAGAAAAAGATTTTGCAAGATTTGCCCCCAAAGAGACCCCCCACAATAAAAAAAAAAAAATCCAAAAATAACTAGAGCATGACCGTTTGAACAAACTTGGTAGAGACATGCCCAAAGCATATCGCCAACAAGTTTGAAGTGATTCGGGCTGATGGTTTTAGCGAAGAAGTCGAAAATGTGAATTGTGGACAGACAACGGATGGATGACAGACGGACGAAGGACGGACGTCACCTTTGAAACCTAAAAGCTTCATACACTATTCCATCATACCGACACTGGTATAAACAGGTAAAAAGTGATACAATTTTTAGCGCCATAAAGCTGACTAGAGGTGTTATGAGGTAAAGTGTACTAAGGTATTAGCTGGAACCCACCTTTTCTACTATACTGGATGAAGATGGAAAAGAAAGAAATCCCTGCAAAAAGTGAGTATGATTATAGTTTTCAGACTTTAGATGGACTAGAGAAAATTATCTAGGTGGGTCAAGTTCACCCAGGGTGCTTTCCCTCTTACCACTATAAACACTTTGAGGACTACACTTTGTCATTTCAAGCTCCATCTTCACATTGCTTGCCCAATGTTCTTGCGTTAGTCTTGTATTTATTAGGTATTTGGTCATATCTCTGGACACATTTCAACAGAGTTTTGTGTAGTTGGTGTTTTTTATAACCTTTGTGTTGTACTTTTTGCACGACAGACCCTCACAAACGTTCAGCTGACTGACAGGTCAGCTGAACTAAAAAGTACCCTGAGGGTTGCGAAAACATACAAACTACTTCGGGATGTGAATGAGTTTACATTTCCAAAGTTTTTAAAACCTTCTCAGAGTATGTGTGATTTTTTGGCCTATGAAGTTAATGCACAGGTTTCAAAGCTTCTCCTGAAATAAATTGTATATTCTGGGCCATCGGTCAAAAACGTTTTTATCCAAATTATTGGAAAACAAACGAGAGCACGAGGAAGATTCAATGCAGATGACCTGGTGGTCACCAGCATCATTTGAACAATTTATTTTATGACATATGGAGGTGGCACGTATCTTAACACAGGTCCTGCTGCACTTAAAATATGTGATCAACACAAACCAGATATTTATGATATCAATCAATGAGCTCACTTTTGTTATTGTTTATGTACTATATTTCACTTGTACACCGAGGTCTGGTTAATTCAGCCGGGTGATATTAGAAACGTGCTGCATCATTAATGTATGTTTGTATTTCCATTGTTATTATGCTGATCCTCAAGAACGTAACACAGATAGTTCAGAAAAACATAACCCATATTCATAAATTTAGACCAAGAGTTACCAAACATCGCAATTATCTTCCAATACTAAACTCAAGAAACAAATCTTACTCCTGACTTGAGACAGGCAGCCACCCATATGAGGAAACTTGTGGCTTTAAACTGGTCCTCTTAGCCTTTCAAATACTCTTCAGTAACGACAAAATTATGGAAAAACTTAAATCTAATTTAAGTTTTTCCAGAACATAAAGGTCTCACCACTTAAAAATCATATATTAAATCACTGGTGCCAAAGATAAAAAGAGACGTGGTAGGGCTGTCACTGTTTGGCTACTTGCCTCTTTATACGAGATCTGAAGTCATAATCCAATGTCACAAAATTTGGACTCTATTTGTCACAGGGAATGCCACTGGACTGATTCGAGCTCTTATGATAAAACCCTCCATGCACTTATGTTTTAGCGCTGCTGCCCAAGGTCACAGGGCTTATGTAACTGCTCATATCTGTCCGTCCATCCATCCATCCATCCGTCTGTCTGTAAACTTTTGCTCATTAGCGCGATACCATCCACAATTTCTAAGTTCGCCCAATATAACTTCAGGGCATATAGGGGTATAAAAATCTAGGCCCCTTTTGATGTTGGTGGCGCCACCTACATTACTATGTTCTATAGGGGTCAAAAAGTGAAAATCTTATGAACACTCTGGCATCTTTAATTTTTGGCGGATCTTCACCAAATTTAGTGGGATTGTGGCGTAGGTCAAAATCTAACTTGCTTATGACACTAGTAGGGCCACCTATAGTTTGACGCAAATTACGAACCAAAATGTTTTGTAGGATGTAAAATTCCATATTTGGGTAAAGTAATTGGATTAGAGTTTGTAAATTTATAAGATGTATAGACCGTGGCCGAAGGTGAAACGTTGTATAATATCCGTGACCTTGACTTATTTTCGTGAGGTCACCATGCCTGTAAAGTTGCAAAGGTGATTTGTAATGGGAGAGTGTAGCTTGGACATCAGTGGCAAAGAAAATTCAGCCTGCAGATCAAAATTGCACTTGATTACAGTATACATAAAACTTTACTCGATGACCTACTTTTGAGGTCACTGTGACCCAGTAATTATGGGGTTTGACGCTTGTCCAAGTTTTTTGTTTCGCGTCAATAACTCGAAAAGTTATAACCCGCTTTGAACAAAGAGACTGTATATGGCTTATGGAAAAGCACACCCTTGAAAAAGGAAAGCTCTATGTGAGGGCACATATTTTAAACACAATTTTTAATCCGAGTTGAAGGTCAAGGTCAAATGGCCATTCAGAATATAGGGGTCATCTCTTGAATGTTCTGCACCCCACATTTTTGAGATAAGCCCACAGAACATTTAGGAGTTATAATGTGTATAAAAGTCTTTGTCGACATCAATGTGGTTGGCATATATAGTATTATGTAATATACAGATCAAAATGTGAAAATCTTGTGATTGCAATACTCTGTCCAGTTTTCAAGTTGGCCCAATATAAATTTTAGGACTTATATGGGTAAAAATGTCTAGGTTTATTTCCATATTGGTAGCGCCACCTACAATATTATACAATATGGGGGTCAAAGTATGAAAATCTTGTAAACACTCTAGCATCCTTAATTTTGGCAGATCTTCACCAAATTCTATGGGATTGTGGGGGAGAGGAGAATCGATGTTGCTAATGATGTTAGTTGTGCCTCTATAATTTGACGGAAATTATGAGCCAAAATGTGTTTTAAGATAAAATTACATGTCTTGAAAAGTAATTGGATTGGACTTGCCAAGTTTATAGGATATACAGACAGTGTCTTATGGTAGAATATTATATATCGTGACCTTGAACTATTTTTATGAGGTGACCATGCCTCTTATGTTGAAAGAGGTGATTTTGTAATGGCAAGGTGTAGCTTGAACATCAATGCCAATGTCAGCACGACAACAGGCCTATGGGTCTTTTGTATTACATGATCAGGGTCACCTTGATTTTCTGTCCCAAGGTCACTGACGATATAAAGTAAAGGACTCACCTATTGTTTTCTTGGCACATGCAACAATATCTATCATTGGAATTGCACAAATAAGCTATGATAACATGTGGACCGAAGTGCCATCCGGCGGACAGTTTGTTCACTAAATTTACATAAGCTTTATATGTTCAGAAGCCACTTGAGTACTCACAACTTTGAAATAAACAGGCACAATTTAGCCATGGTGCCAGTAGAGCATTAGGCCCATGGGCCTCTTGTTTTTCATCTTAGCAACGGACATACTGACCTTGGTGTTTTGCATTTATACATATAAAGGTTGGTTTCAGAAATATGAGATCACCGAATACGTTGCTGGCCTCACCTTAAAGGATGAGCGCATGATCTTCATGCTACAGAGGCATAGCTTAGGCTGGGTCACTTGGATTTATGCTATGGCACGCCCACTTTTACTTTTTTGACATGTTCTTTTTGCTGGATTTCAACTGATTGGAAACTCTAGATTTCATGTGATTTAATAATATCGTAAATTTTGAAAGCTTTGCTTGGAGAAATAATTGTTTATTGGCGTTACAATTTGATGAACTAACGCACCTTTCCATAAAGGGGCCTCTTGGATACAACAGTAGCACGTAGCACGAGTCTCACCTGGTCTCAATTACACCGCTCTAGCATCAATGCTTTGGTCTCACTCATGCCCCCATAGCATAAGATTTTCGTTACATTCAAATGAAACAATGTTTAGCCGCATTACTAAGATGCATTGTTTCCTGGCGATGTAATCTGAAGGCCACTTTCAATGTGATTGTCGACGAGCTTGATATCACGGGTCGTCGTGGCAAATGCTTCAATACTTTGTACATAAAGTTTTGAAGATCAGTAAGCATTTGAAAAGTTTTTAGTTGCAAATTTAATTGCGAAAGCATCCATCCACCAATCGATCGATCGATCGATCCGTCCATCCATCCGTATTTGTGAATTTGTTGTATATCCAATCATCTACTAATTGCCTAATTCATTATTCAATTTGTTTATAATGGGCGGGACAGCAAACACTACTTAGATGATGGAAAGATGGTCTAATTGACATGATCTGTATTTAAATCAGTTCTGTTAGACCCAAAACACAGCTTAATCTATTTGGGTTTTCCCTTAGTTAACAGAGCAAACTTTTCTTGTGGTGTTTCATTGTCAGGGAAAACTAATGTAGCCAAACATTCTATGGGCAAGGTCCAGGTCAAAGTACAGAAGCAGGCAGTTTACATACCCAAGGGTCGAGACTTTTGAATCAAGTACCGTAGTTTTAATGATTATCCTTTCTACCAGGCTTGTGGGTAGGTATCTGCCTACTGGGTCAAGATTTGGCCCGTATCACAACTTGCTTTTTTCCTTCAGAAAGTCTAATTTGTTGCAAAAAGTAGAAAGTGGACTCCACAATTGATTTTATTGCAAAAAACTACATAAATAATACAAAGGAATATATGAAAACTCAAAACACAGTAAAAATCTACATAAAATGAAAATCTATTGTGAACTAAAACAGTACATGCCACGTACTTGCACACATGAAGACATATACACAAGTGTGTTGTGTTTGACCAACATAGCCGAACTGACATATTTTGATGGCGTCCGCCGGATGAAAATTATCATGATGATCATAATCACCTGTGCAAAGCACACAATAGAGTTCACCTATGGTTAGGTGATGAATGCTTTTTGCTAATGGGGTTCTTTATGTTGGTACGCGGGTCTAAAACAAAGAAATTCAGGACAGTCAAAAAGTGGTTAAAATATCAATGCCCGCTACTTTGTAACAAGTGCAATGGGTCTTTGTGCAGCTCTATGGCAGATAACATATGCAAGATATGAACACATTGTCATGTGCATGCAAAGGCGTAAATTGGAATACAGTGTCTAATACCATTGTGAACAAACCTGAAGCAGTCAGCAATGCAAAAGTATAATGCCGGGTACTCAGATTGAAGAGTGGAACTAAAGTTGCCTTCAGTGTAGAGAAGCTCAGATATTTCAGGAATACAGCCGGTTATAATGCCACTAGCGCGATATCACCATGTCAATCCAAAACACCAACAATCTCAAAAAATACCTGAACAATATTACTGTATAGGTGCAAGTTGTTGGCAGAGACAGCTGTATGGATTATATCCATCTGTGTGTAACTCGTTATCATTGCATTGTTGTGTGGGGTCAAATCATGTTGAAGATAACTTCTTTACTCATGTTAATGTGACTAGAATTCTCAATATGTTAAACATGGAAAATGAAAAAAAAAATCAATCAGCACACACATTGAAAGCACATGTAGCAGAATTCACGTTGGGTATGGGTTTGAATGTGTATCTGTTTTATAATTTCACTGTTTCCGTGACTTAAAGCACATGGCTTTACCCTCCTTTTTATCAGTTGGGAGATAAGTAAAAGTTAACTACTGAGGAACGCGTCATTGGTAAAAAATTATTATGATGGGGAGGTCACCAGGCCGAGGCATTATTATATTCTTCGAATAACGCTGTTTCAAGGTGATTTACCGGCTTGAAATCCATTGTTTACATTCACAAAATTTTGCAAAAGCAACTGAATAAAAGTTTACAGCTTCATTAGATAAAAATGTGGTACATTCACTGCAACTCATCACTCTGCAAAATATTGGTGAGCTATAATAAAACAGTGCCTTTACCAAAGGATTTTAACTCAACTTCCCACCTGTTTCATTTTTGAAATTTATTCATCTCTTATGTGTTATTTTATCACAAAAAGTATAATCAATGCTTTGACACCCTGGATATGTTTACAAATCTTTTTTTTATCTTTACGGTAACCTGGACTCCATATGACACATTGATGTCACATGTGAAGTATGGCGTGATTTATTTATCAATGGTGAAAAATTTTAGTTGGTGTCATGATACCTATAAATAAGAACCCTGGAGTAAAAATTTATATTTGATTCAGAGCTACCAACCAAGAAAATACGTGAGTTATGCATTGATACTCAGATTCCTATCAAGTTTGCCAATTCGTGGTAGCTTATGCATTTTAACGATTCTTTGAAAGTCTTGGGGTAATCCTAGGCTGTGATAACTTCTAAATGTATCATACACTAAGTTCTGAAATAGAACATAACAGCTTGGCGACCAATCTCTTTGAAGTTAAGCTTATAGTACATTGACAAACAGATGCTGGTTCATAGGTTACGCTGGTAATATTATATACTACAGTGGGATTATTCATAAAGATTATTGGTACTTTGCCACACATGATGGCGCATGACAATTACCTTCATAATTATATATATATATATATATATATATATATATATATATATATATATATATATATATATATATGTATATATATATGTATATATATATAGATGATAAAAAGAGACATGCAGTTTAGTGCATCTGATAATTTGAAATGAAGTGTAGTTTAAAAAATAAGAAGTTCATCGATTTTAATCAATGAGGAGGTATTACATTATCTTGCTTTTTTCGGTTCTTTCTTTCTTTTTGTTAAAAAGCAATGTTAGCATACTACTTTTCTTGTACTCAATCAGGGTATCCATGATTTATTTGCCTGATTGATGTAATGAAGTCTGTGGTGCTTCAATTGTATGTGAAAAATGTCATGTGAAAGAACGGTGCTTCCACAGATTAATCAGAGGAAGATGAACCCTTTGACTCTTGCCGTCCTTATAACGTCATCCGCTCTCCTATGGGCAGGTATGCTTTTATATGGTTTGATATTCTTTTAATATGTGTAAAAATAAAAATAAATATTATTGCATTCATTTTCGTACCTTAGCATGGTTTTAACAGTATATCTTAGATTATATACTCTGTAGGAACAACACAAAGTTCATAAACATTTAAGCAAAGGGGCCTTGATATTTTATGCCAAATAATTTTTTCATCCTAATTGATGAATTTCATATGTTCTCGAAAAAAACGTATTGTATGTTCGGAATGAGTGATACTCGAACGTTCAACCTTTGGCACCAGTCGCTTAGCTGAAATGGGAAACGCACATATCCATTCGATCAAATCCTCATTCTTGAAAAGGAATGGTTCAATGGCGGAAGTTATGTGCGAGTGCCATATCAACATGGTTATGCTGTTTACGTACTGAGTGGGCATTTATTTTCAGTATCAGAAACTTAAATCCACCAGCATTAAGAACATGCTCAAAATATATTTTATGTCTGGAACGAGGGAGACTCGAACCTTTGTCACCAGTCACTATGCAGTATATGTACTGAATTGGCATTTATTTCCAGCATCGGGGACTTAAATCCACCAGCATGATAGAATGTAAAAAGGAATATCTCTTGCAGTAATGTACTGTTCCAGAAAAGTGTACATTCAGTGCGGTTGAGAGTATCAGTGATTACAGGGGTTCAAAATAAATAATACCCACACATTGGTAACAAAAGTGGTGATATGGATATAAGAAAGAAGAAACAGTATCAGTACCCTTGTGCGGTTCAAAGTTTTGCCAGACAAGGTTTGGCATGATGTTTAAGCACTAGCACTAAGCAGAAAAAGCACTCACAATGCTCACTGGATATGCATAAATATGGTAAGAGTAAAGGTCTGGTCATAAAATTTACATTAATCATTTTGGAAAAAATGAAGAAAGTTTCAGATCAGATGGTCTTGACCAGCAATATTTATTAGATGACTTTCATTTGAACATATACACCGAAACCATATCCTGGATACTTTCAATCAACAGATAGCGTGTATAGTGACTCTCATAGGGACAGGATATCACCAGAGACAGTGCGAAAAGGGCAGGACACTGTTGTTGATCTTACAGGGATCGGGAATACATTAGCAACAAATGATGCCCCAGCCAAAAGCAATGATCTTCACGGCCAAAATACTGTTGTGGGTATTTTTACTTATTTACATTTGTATCAATGTTCACCTTCGATTTCTTTTTATCAAAAAAAAAAAAAAAAAAAAATAGAATGTACATAGGAGGAATCACTTTTGATTAGTTTAAACAGGCGATGAGATGAATCATTAATTGTACACTCGAACTTTAACCTTTGAGTATTTTACACTCTTCACAGACAGAGTACATTGCATCTGCTGCACAAGTTACCCGGGTATTTGCTTTTTGAGGTATCATATTAGTGATGCGTGCATGGTAAATAAAATTGCTTGCTACCGTTGGCCATTTGACTACATTAAATACAATGACGTATCATCAGTGTACAAGCTGCTTCGTCAAAAATATCTTAATATATATATATATATATATATATATATATATATATATATATATATATATAAATGTATAAAATGTTCGGAACGAGCGGGACTCGAACCTGCAACCTTTGGCACCGGTCGCCTAGGTGAAATGGGAAACGCACATATCCACTCGACCAAATCCCCATTCTTAAAAAGAATGGTTCAAAGGAGGTGGGCATATGCGAGTACACACACACACACACACACACACACACACACACACACACACACACACACACACACACACACATATATATATATATCAATATATATACATAGACACATGTTAACATACACATATACTTGCAAGATCAGTACATGACATTTTAGCTTCTGGGATAACAATGATTGTTTACCTCCAAATTTCAGAATAAACGATTCGGAAGGGATGTGCGATGGAAGGTAATGCCATAACTACATAACTATAGACTGGTTGCTTGCACACTAATTATGTGTATAAGTGTACTAAGTACAGATACTCTGCATTAAGACTGCAGATAAAAAGAGTGAGACAACTATCAAGAACTGCTCAAATCTAAGTGCATACCATACAAGTAATATTTATTTGAATCCATATATAAATTCTTCAATTGAATTTAAGCAACATGATATTAATTTGTTTTACGAAACAAGTTCTGTTACTCGTAAAAAATATAATTGACATTTAAACAGATATGAATTGTGAGACTGATCATGTGGAACGAGTTCACATTGGTTATTCTAATACTAAAACGCCTTTATCGTATGTAGACGGAGTCAACTTTCCATAGAGGATCTCATCAGTAACAGACGAACGACCAAGACGTAAGGAGTTGTACCTTCTCACTTCGATAGAGTTAGAAAATGCCACCCATGCTTACCTGAATTTATGTTTAACTTTGTGTCCTAATTGCTGGGATGTGAAAACCTGTACTTGCTGTTCTTCTTTAAAATAAATGTCAGTCAAAGCAGTGTGTATAATTGGTCTTAGTAAACTTTTTGCCCCATGTACTTACAACATTATGATGAAGATATGTTCAAAAAAATTAACATCAACACATCCTTTTGTGTTGAGAGAAAGGATAGTTAATACGCATTACTCATTGCTTACGAATGGTCGAAGCACACATTCTGCTTTAAGCATTATATCGGGCGTTAGCCTTTCTGAAGGATTGTATGCACGAACCTGTCTGTGGAATCATTTTATACCCACAGTCCTACTAAAACCTTAAGGGCATTATATACTTTAATTTGTACATTGTAACATTTGAGCCAAAGTACCTTGTCTATGTCAGAGGCATGGTGTGTCGCTGCTCTCATACATTCGAAACCCGAATCCTCGTAATATGTTTTGTTATGATATTTCAACAACATTGGGAGTGATCTGCAAAGAGAGTGAACAACTAGACCAGAATTGTCATGGTGGCACTCGTTTTGATATTGTCAGTTGTATGTTGTGGGTAAAATGCTTCACGTTGGCTTCAACGTGACTTTTGTCAACGGGGTTTAAAGTGAGCTATTTCTTGCTTAGACTAACCATTATACAGGTATTATTTTCTGCTTAGTTACATTTGAATATCTTATTAACAAGTTCCCGTCACTCAATACTTATCCATTGACTCGTCAATCTTTTAGTGTTTGCAGCTTGATTGATTGATTGGTAGAATTTCTGAATGTCTGGTGAACAAGTCAGCTGTGCCAGCTGGCAAGTTGATTGATAAATCCAATGATCCATTCTACATAGATAAATGGTGCAATGTAAAGTAGCACTGTCCTCCAGCTAGATCCTGGATGATGCAATGTATAATTACATGGAATAATAGAATGACAATTAATAAATTATGAACAAGGCCGATGATACTGTAATATACATTGTAATTTTTATATTCCCATGAAACATTTATACTACTTGAAATGTGAAAGATCAGATGGCTGTATTCAACTAAAATATGCAATTTTATCGATGATTTATTGCATAAATGTGGCACAAAATGCAAAATGTTTAATCTGAACAGCAAATAGGTCACACAAACATTACCCATATCAATAAATGTCAACCCAAGAGTGGGAGCAAAATAAATTACTTCAAAGGATAGAGATTCAAGAATGTCCAAAACATCCAATATCTATCTTCCAAAAGCAATTTTAAGATATAAATTTCCCACCTCACTTGAGACAGGCAGTCACCAGTAAAAGACAACTAGTGGTTTAAAACCAGCACTCTTAACGTTTGAAATATTATATAAGTGCAGCCTTTATTTTTTTTTCAAAAGAATATAGCTCTACCCATCTAAATCCCAAAATTAATAACCCTCGCTAAAAATGAAAAGAGACATGGTAGGCCAGCTAGTGTTTTTGGTTCTCCTGACTTTTCAGTCAGCACAGCTGACAACAAAAGAAAAAAGTAATAGGTTTTCGTGATATTAATGAATCTGGAACATTATGAAAACGCTCGACCCCATTAAAACTATAAATCGGTGAACACAGTCCACAGCACAACATAGCCAATGGAGTACTTATCAAAGAGTTCAGTTAAAACCCTACTGCACCCATAAATTTTAACACAAGAATGACAGCAAATTATATAGAACAAAAGGGAAATATTCTAGAAGAAGTACCAAAATATGATATTCATCTTCCAATATCAATGCAAAGGACTCTTGCCTTGTGACAGGCAGTCACCATAATATACAAGTGGTAGTTTAAACCCGTCCTCTGAACCTGTAAAACATTCTTCTTTAAATACAAATCTTAGTTTTTTCCAAAGTCTAAACGCCCAGTCCATTAATATCCAAAGGTTATCGCGTGCGCCAAAAATAAAAAGACACATTATAGGTCTGCTAATGTTTGGTTTTGCTGACTTGTCAGACAGCTCAGTTGACAGGACAAAAAAGGAAAGAAAGTAGGACTGCATCATTTTGGTGAAATTTATGAATCTGGAACATTATAGACTTGCTCGACCTCTATTACAACAATGAGTCTGAAAACAGTCGACAATACAATATGATTATGAGTATTTGATGAGTATTTATGAAAAAAAAATCAGAAAAACATTACCCATGTCCAGAAGTTTCACCGAGCAACTGCAACAAAATTTTATCTCCTAATAATAATACTGTGGCTCTCCTCTTATGCGCCGCGGTCCTGTGTGACACAGGTGGCCTAGGAAGAAAAAAAAAAGAAGATGATGATGAGATGGAGGAAACCATGGTTATGCTAATCAGCTCATGCTGCCATGTTTACCAGGACCAGAGCCGAGGCAAAGAGTCCACCACACACTCTCTCACAACTGTGGTGGGCCCCTGGCCCTGGATATATCCGTCAACACTCATCGCTTGTAGCCCCCCCCCATAAAAGGCCAGAAAAACCTTCCCTCATACACCCTATCCCCGCCTCTAGGGCTCAGGCATTTCCCATGGGGGATCCCATGGGAGCCCTTATAAGGGTTACCACCATTCCCTCTCCTCCCTGCATCTGAGATTCTAATTCACCCTGTTGCTATCAAGTCCTATCAATTCATTTCTTTTCTCCCAGCACCCTACCAGGTAGTCCTGTACGCTTTTAGTGCCTTTCCTGCCTCCCAGAAAGCCATCCTTCAAACCTGAAACCCATGCTACACGTTCCTCTTCCTCTAAACACTGAACCTCTTCTAGACCCTTGTTATTATAGTCTTCCCTGTGCCATTTTCTGAAAAATTCTTCTCTTATCTCTCTATATGCATCACACCACAACAGCCAGTGATCCACTGTCTCATCTGCCTCTTGTCTACATACCTTACATTTACCATTACTCCCTGTTGTCCACGTCTGTTTTCTCTTTTCTAGATTGATTACTCCTGCCCTACTTTGAAAAAGAAGCTTGGATCCCTTCCCTCCATCCCAACACACACTTTTCTTTGGTTTTTCTAGTACCTTGTATGCTTTTAGTGTACTCTTTTCCCTGACACCTCTTTTCCAGTCTTCTTTCCAGCCCTCTGTAACAGTCCTACCTATATACACTTTCCAGTTTTAAACCTCATCATATCCTTTCAATTCGTATCTCTCTGCCAACTTATTTATATCTTTGACCCATCTTGTTTGTTCCTTGACTACTTCATTGTAAACCTTCCTGCACCACCTGTCTTCATTTATTGATTGTAAATATCCCCAGTACTTAAGCTTTGCTTTGGCAATTCTGTCTGTAATTTTATTCCATCCTAACTCTCCTAGGACAGCTTCTGTTGCTGCACATGGTGGTGCTCCCAGTATCCATTTCCCCATCTCATTCTGTACTTTCTGCATTCCCTGGATATCTCCTTCACTTATTGAAATCACATCTAAGCCATATATCATCCCTGGTATCGCAACTCTATCCCATAATACCCTTGCTGTATATGATCTGTTGAAACTGTTCAGTGCAGTTGCTTTAATCATTCCTTTTGTACTGTTCACTTTCTGATTAATCTTCTCAACCTGATATCTGAACATGCCTTTACCTGTTGTCTTTATCTTAACACCTAGGTATTCATACTCATCAACCTCCCCAATTGCAATTAATTGTTCATTACCTTCTGGAATTTGGAACTGCCCAACTTTCCATTTTATATTCCAATCTGGTTTCTTCCCAAGAGTCATCACTTTACTCTTATCCTTACTAAATTCTAACCTCCATTTATTCCCGTATTCCCCTGCTATGTTCAGCATTTCTTGCAGGTCTTTCTGGAATTCTGTCATGAGTACAATGTCATCTGTGAAAAACAGACCTGGAATTTTCAGGTCACCTACCTTTATTCCCTCATTACACTCCATTAACTGGTCCCCCAACTCCTTTATATACAGGGCAAACAAAATCGGGGACAGCACACATCCCTGTTTTAGACATATATCCAGGCGTACATTCTCTACTTCTACCTTTCCTAATGAAAGTGTACAGTCTACATCTTTATATAATGCTTTCAGAATTTCTAGAAAATTCCCACCAAATCCTAGTCCACTTAGTTTTTCCCACAGGGCATCTCTCCATACCCTGTCATAAGCTTTCCTCACATCTAAGGAACCCATGAAGACTTTCTTCCGCTTCTGCCTTGCCAACTCTAACACCTGGGTCAATGTGAAGATGTGATCACCTACCCTTCTGCCTGGTCTGAATCGATTCTGAATTCCCCCCAGAAGTCCAAGCCTTTCGACTATTCTACTTAATCTCCTGTACATTATCCTACTGAATATTTTTCCCACATTTGATGAAATGGCAATACCCCTACATTGATCCAATTGGCCTCCTGGGCCCTTCTTTGGGATATACGAGATCCTGAGTTTATTCCATTCCTTTGGTACTTGTCTTTTCTCAATAACCCTAATGAACAGCAACTACAAGCTATCCTTAATTTCTTCTGGTCCTCTCTTTATGAATTCCGACAGTATGTCATCTGGCCCTGGTGCTTTGCGTAGTCGCATCTGCTCAATTGCTATTTCAGCTTCTATACTTCTGACTCTGCCACACACCTCTGGATCCCATTGATCCTGTGTGTATTCTGCTTGACACCCTGGTACTGTTCCCTGACCCCAGTGTGGATTATTAACTTCTTGCTAATGCTCCCTTAAGGCTTCCTGTATTTCTTCTTTGTTATCTGTTCTTTTCCCTCTGTGTGTAATTTCCTGTGCTTTATTCTGTTTACGCCGATTAACCTGTTTCCAAAAGATGGTTGACCCTTCTCCCAATTCTCCATTATTTTCTTTGTCATTCTTTCATTATTACTGGCCCTCCTTTCTGCTTTCATCTCTGCTACGTTCCTTCTACATTCCATATACTGTCTCTTAGCTTCTTCTGTTACACCTTCAAGATATTTATTTTTCCTGGCTAATTCCATGCTCTATTTTTAGTCCTCTTTCTTTTTATGGCCCTTTTTAGCTCTGGGTCTATTCTATACCCTAGACTTCCAACCGGAACTTTCTTTCTACCTATCTTTTCCTTTGCTACCTTAAGAATCCTTCTGACTAGATCCCCATTCATTTCCTGTACTTCCCCTTCATTTTCCCATCTATTTTTCCATTCCTGCAATTCCAATTTTAGGCTTTCTTGATACTCTGACCAGTCTGTTCCCTCCTTTATATCCCACACCCATTTAACCCCCCCTCTGCTTCTTCTTTGACACTGTATGTTAATTGAGACTATAATCCAATTATGATCACTGCCTATATCCAATCTACCCTCCTCGTCTATTTCGCATCCTTGTGTCATTTGAAATACCTCACTGTCTACTAGAATATAGTCAATTATTGACCGTCTTTCTCCAGATGCCAATGTCCACTTTCCCTTGCATTGTATATCCCTATGAACTATCCTCAGACCAAATTCCCTTGTGAAGTTGAGTAGCCTGGTTCCATTTCCATTGATTCCACTATCCCCTCTCTCAATACCACTCATTCCATTTCCTATGTGTCCATTAAAATCCCCAGCTATCATAATCTGGTAACCCTGCTGCTGAATATCACTAATCATCCTTCTCATCCTATCATATATCTGGTCATTCCATTCATTAGGTAACCCCTCGCGACCTACATACACTACACCTATCGCTACTTTATTTCCATTTGACTCTATTCCTATCCACTGTATTTCATTTTGGATCTCGCTATCATCTTCCCATGTGTTCTTCCAGATTTCACGCCACTTAAACCCTTTCTTTATCAGAAACCCTACTCCTCCTCCTCCCTTTTTTTTGCTAACTCTCTCTTCCTTTACCTGTTACATCATATCCTGCTGGGCCTGTCACTATTCCCCTCTCTTCTTTTCTAATATGCGTCTCTACTAGAGCTATAATATCCATCTTCTCGCTTTCAGCTACCTCTGCTATTTCTGTTATCTTCCCTTTGAATCCTCTACAATTGACATATCCTATTCTCATGTTGTTTTTCTTTCTAATGCTCCTTCTTGCTCTACTGCTACTTCCTGCTTGTCTGTGGTTCTTACCCTACTCCCGAACTGACCTGGTAGTTGCTGGGGTTCCTAGTTTTCCTGCTGCTGCACCCACTCACTGTAAACCTGCCCTAATCTATCACCTCCTTTCTGACTTGGGTGCAGCCCATCCCCAGCAAACATCTCCCTCCTCCCTACAAAATCTTCCCACACATCCCTAAAAGCTATTCCCCCCTGTCTACATAACTTCTCTAACCTCCTATTAATCCCACAAATCCTGCTTGCTTCCCATCCACTCATCCTAAGCCTTGGTAATATCCCCATTACCAAAGCATCGCAGTCTAACTGCGCTAACCTCCCCACAAACTTCCTGTATCTGCCTAACACTGTCTCTGTCCCTATTCTCTCCCCCTGCTCTTCCCTTTCCGAGATATCATTTGTGCCGACCTGCTGAATGAATCTTGGACGCTCCCCACTACTGCTCACAACCCCCTCAAGCCTCTCCTCCACATCCCTAATCTTGGCCCCTGGAAGGCACACCCTAACTCTATGTTCCCTGTCAGCTCTACAGAAAACCCTATCTACCTTCCTTACTATACTACTCCCTATCACCACTGCCTCTCTAGGTCCTTCCTGATCCCCCCTGCCGCTAGTCCCTGTCACTCTCTGCCTTCCCTCATCCTCGCCTCCCTCCTGACCTCTCCCCCCATCCTGTTCCCCCCTCCCGCTGGGCCCTCCCACTCCCATTCTCTGCCTCCCCTCATCCTCACCTGTCCTCCCATCCTGTTGCTCCTCAACCTGCTCCACCCTGTCCTGCATCTGCTCCCTCACACCAGCTGCAGCCCGAAAACTATCCCTTGCCTCCTCTAACTCTATCTTGAGGGTTGCCAGCTGTGCCTCCAGAACCTCCACCCTCCTACACTTCCCACATCTAAACTGGAAGCTATCCTCCCTCGCCTCGTTCAGAGAGCAGGCTAGTCCTGCAGCACTAAACTCGACCCACATACAGCACCCCTCGCACTGTATGTGGTCGTCCCACTCACCCCCCTCTATCTCTGCCCTGCGTTCATCCTCCCCTCCTGTCCGCTCGCGCCCTAACTCGACCCGACTCCCTACTACCTGCCTCCCTCCTGCTGCTTTCCCTCGTCCTGCCTCCCTGCTTCTCTTTGACAACCCACGTCCTGATATACTAAAACTTGTGCATACTTATTTACGTCGTTTATGTTTATTATTTTAACTCCTCGCTAATGAATTCAAAATGGCGGCTCCCACGCTAACTGTCCTATTTCCGCTCTCTCAAACTTTCTAATTCAAAATACCTAAAAATAGCCCGAGTTTATTATTAAAACTTTCCCTACGATGCCTCTATATATTCATAAAACAAATCTCGTTCCAATTTGGTCCAACTGGGTCTAAAATTGCACAAAATCTGCTACTCTTACACCAGCTTCAAAAACCCAACCTTCTCTCGCGAAATCCTATCTACACTCACTTTCCTGTTTAGCCTATTGTCTATCAATCATGCTGTCGAGAAAGGATATTTGTTACTGTTACAAGTGTTAGACGACAGAAGACATGCATATAAATTTGATACGGAAACGTATGTGATCACTATATAGGCAACAGAAGACATGCATTTGAATTTGATACAGAAACCTACGTGATCATTGTATACTACTTCAGACACATAGCTGGTAGCTTGCTGATTTGGTGCTTTTCTGCAATCACCATTTCTTGATGTTTTGAAGCTCGAACAAAATTGTGGTCAGTTTGACAGCACTATTACAGCACCCGTCAGTCACCCCATGAAGGACACGCCAGGCCAGTAAAAAACAGAGGTCTTGCATGTCTATTTTAATTTACTGAACGGAAAATTAACTTGGGAGGGAACCTGAAAATTTGGGGCTAGTTGTGCTATGGAATAATAATGATCCTGTTTGATAGGTTAAGGTCAACAGTACAACCAAATCACTTTCTTTGTGAATACAGACACTGGTCTCGCTATTTTTTTTAAAAGAACGCATGTAAACAAACATTTATATAGATAGGCCCTATTTTTTGGCCATGGAGAAAAATTCAATTTGACAAATTAACTCGTCTGGCTGATGGAAAAAGCTACTATGCAACATTGTAATTAAAATCTTAATGAGAGACACAATATTATAAATATCAGAAATAATACAACAGTATTGCAAGATTGCTTTCTGGGGTGGGGGTGGGGTTATTATTTAATATGCTTTTTATTTTTGTAATTTTTTATTTTAATTTTTTTTTATGTCTGAAAACCAAAAATATATCAAGTGCTTGAGGGATGTATAAGATGTCCATTCAAGTTTCAGCTTTCGTAAGTATCAGTTGAAACCGTGAGATGGTAAAAGTGGTGGAATGAGCTCTGAATGATAGAAAGGGGATGTAGTGAAATATATAACCGCTACATTTACATGTGGGAGGGACACTATTCTCCACTACACTGGGGCCAAATGGCCAAGAGTGGGATGTTAGGCATGTTCAAATGGTTCTACCTAGTCTCCTTGAATGATACTTTGCATAATTACGGTATGTCGGGATACATGAAAATTACATTTATCTATTGCTTACAAGGTGATCTTCATATGACCTTGACTAACAAAAGATAAGTAAGAAAAGCCCCTTTTGAGCTATTTTTAACTTTTTTGATAACTATGGTCGTCCAAATGAAAAAATAAATAGAAAAAGGGCAAGTTGTCAGCAATTTACAGTTGAATATTTTGAACAAAAGGATTTCGAACTTGGGCCAAAAATGACAAAAAAGTAAAGGGATATGCTGTTATATTAATCCCAATGTTACTGCCAGGCAACGCCGTGAGGAATAATAAGAGTATAACAAACACCTTAGGCACAAAAAGTAAATACAATAAAAACATCACGATATCTCAAAGTTAGGAGGAGTTATTCCCATTTATAACACCTTCCAGTCCAGCCAGGGAGGGGGCCATCCTGTATTTTGAAAATTCAAAACGAGGCTCTGTTTATTATACTGACCTAAATTCATTAATATTTGATGATTTTTGACAAACCTTTTTTTTCAGAATCATCAACTATTTAAGTTGCAGCCCTACCCTCTGATCACCTTTTTCGAAACATATGATATTTTGGAAACTGACAATTCTTAGTAGAACTGATAAAAATAGCCGAAATTTGAGTCATAAAGCTAAATTTTTTTCAAAAATATCCAGACATTCCGTACTTATCAATTGTTGTTATCTTTGAGATACTATACAGGCACATATGGGAGTAAATTTGGCCCCATATAAGAATATAGACACATTTCATACTTCAAGGTCATTTCAAGGTCAAATGAACGTCAAATTTTAATTCACAGTGCATATCCTACCCGCATTATAAAATTTATGCAGATACTTTATCTGGCCAAAACGCTATCTCTAAGTAAATTTTTAGGGTTCTGGAGGTCCCACGTTTGGCCATTTGGTCTTACTGTTGTAAGTGGACAAAGATGTTTCAGAGGATGTCTAATTTCTTGGCCTATAAAGCTAGTATTCTGGTCTGCATGTGTTTCTCTGAATTCAGAATGAATTGCAAATTTCGTGGTTAATTAGCTAGTCATCATCCTTTTTGTTGCAGTTTGTATTATTGATAGTTAGAAAGATGACACAGGTATTTCTCACCCTGAATTCAGAATAAATTGCAAATTTCCTGGTTAATAATCTGGTGATCATCCTTTATTTTGCAGTTTGTATTCATCATAGTTAAAGAAACTTGACACAAGTATTTCTCACCCTGACCTGAATAATGTATTTTATGAAATCAATAGGTGCTTCCTATTTGGGTCTATGACCCTGACCGCTTAAAATGTCTTTTTTTGTGTCTTTTAATGGGAAGTATAATATTCATTAAAAACGAAACATTACATTACTTACCTCGTCACAAGAGATATGAAGTAAAACTTCAATTCTTAAAACGTGGACTCAATTAGTCAGAAGTGATGTCACTAAACCTATGCTGGCCTTTATGATAAAATGGTTGATAGACTGTTCATGTATTTTCATCTTAGCAAACGTGACCTGCTGTGAAAATTATAAGTTAAAATATGGGCTTTAAAAAGCTAAAAGTACTGGAAATGTTGCTCGCCCAACCTTAAAATGTGAGCACATAACCTTCACGCTGCAGGGACATAACTGACGCCAGGTGACCTGCATGCTACAAGGGCGTGTGTCTTTTTGCTTGTTTTGTTTTTAATAAATTCTTTTAGCTAAATGCCAACTAATTGGAATCCTAAGTCGACTTTTTACAATAATATATAACGTGTAGAATTTTAAAATGCATTTGGAAAAATTGATGTAAACAATTTGGCAACCTTCAGTATTTTTACAATTGTAGCACATAGCACGAAACCGTGTAGTCTAAGTTATGCTGCTCCAGCATCAGTCATTTGGTCTCAATTATTCCCGATAGGATGAGAATCCTTTTTGATACAAATGAAACAGTTTGTGGATCATCGATTTAGATTGATGCAGGTTTACCTTTAAACAAAATGATATGGATAGTTCGCCTACTGGGACGAAGGATTGGGTGCATTAGTAAGATGCAAAATTGGCTAGTAATTGCCTATTATAAATCTGTAGACACAATGACAAAGTCATTGCCAATCAGCTTGACACGCCCAGTCCTGTTGGCAAAGGCTTCGATATTTGATAATTAAAAACTGTATTAAACGTCTGCAGGCAAAAAAAAAGAAAAAATAAGGTATATATGAAACAAAACAAAGGCTTGAAAATAATGTTGACATCAGAAAAATAAAAATAGAAACGTGCATAAGAGCCATAAATAAAAATAAAAATGAAAGCTATGGTAAGGGGTAAGGTACACATATATAAGTACATCGTAAAAATGTCAGAAAATGATAAGCATGTAAACATACAAAAATCATGCGATAAAAACAAAATGAAAGAAATGACAAGTTTGAAATTCTGAATTAAAAGGCCTCAGTTACGAGTATGGACATTATGTATTTGGACGACCCTTGTTTAATATAATTTACATGTGTTATGAGTATACACAGAGAATTGACAGTCCACCTGGTGGGAGTGAAGGGCAGCTTGCATTCTGTTTCTTGAACGCTGCTGTGACAAGGCAGAGACAAGCAGTCACAACTCTTTGAATAATGCTACTTGGGGTTATCTCTTTCTACGCCAAATATCTAGCTACTTCAGTGCAACATAAAGATCTCACAAGGGTTCACAGACTTTAATACATGATTATACAGGTTGAGAAGTTTTTGTTGGCCCATATTTCTAACCGGTGAAATACGTAATTGTTCAGAAAGACATTGCACATAATATTATTAATAAATTTCAATCCAACAATGACAGCGAAGAGAATAAGAGTTACCAAATTAGGCTTCTAACAATTTGGTATGTCAATAAGAATACTTGCAGTCGGTTGAAAGACCTGGCTAGCAGAGCCTGGCATTGGCAAGAGAGAGTCAAACCCATCAGGCAACACATCAATGCCTGTTGTCTAACGGGTTCTTAGGTGAAAACATTTCAGCACACTGAAAGTGCGGTCAACCAACCAATGCCTGTAACCTATGGGTACTCCATGTTGGCCCTTTGATCAAAAGCAATTGAAATAAGCACAGTCAAAGGGTCGTCAGCATACCATTGCTACTGCTCTGTAACATTTCTAATAGGCCTTGCTCAGCGGGGTGATATATTGAAATATGCAAAATTGGATCCCTTGCCATGTGCATGCAAAGGTGTTAATTGGAATATTACTACATGATATTATCAACAAGCTTTCAAAGTAGGGTATGTCAGATCACCCCCAAAATACAGCCTGATTGGTGCAGTAACAAATGCTAGTGCAATATCACTTTGCCAACTCCTAACAAAATATCAGCAACCTGAAAAAGTACCCGAAAAAAATACTGCTGTATAAACTGGGAATTGATGGTTCAGACAGATGTATTGGTTAAGAGCACCAATGTGTAAATTTTGAAATCTTGGAATGCATATATCTGATTCTTAACTTAATTGTCTGTCAGCCATCTAACATCTGCCATTTTGCATGTCAGTAATTAAACAGAGCACACAATTTATCACTTGCTTTATTTCTGAATCTGATCCATCTTTAGGCTTTTATTTTCTGACACATCTTTATGTTTTTAGTTTATCATAGTTTGATTTCGATTCTTTGAAAGGTTAAATATATTTGATATGACAATGATTCCTTGTGACACAATTGCATCATGTTTGAAGCCCCATGTGATTTGTCTATCGATAGTTCAGAAAAAAACACCACCCACATCCATGAAGTCCAACCCGACAATGACGGCAAAGTCAAATACAGCAAAGGCAGAGATTTAAGACTTACCAAAACATCAACATTGAGCTTTCAATACCAATGTGAAGACACAAATTTCATTCCTGACTTGAGACATAAGGCAACTGGTGCTTTTAAACAGGTCCACCTAGCCTTTGAAATATTATTCAAAACCTCATGAAACTAAAAATGTCTTTATTGTCCCAAAGGTAAATGGGGACAAGGTAGGCCTTCCACTTTATGATGTTCCTCCCTTGTCGGTCAGCTGAGCTGAAAGCAGAAAAAGAAAGTAGGCTTACTTGTTTTAAGGACATTTGTCAATCAAGCACATTACAAACATGCTCTATCTCCATTATAACTATGAGTTGGAGAACACAACCTACAGGACAACACAGCCATTGAAGCATTTATCAAATAGTCCAGGAAAACATTACCCACCTTTATAAATTCCAACATGATAATAGCAGCAAAATCAAATATAGCAAAGGGCAGAGATTCAAGAATTACCAGAGCATCCACATTCAGCTTCCAATACCAATATGAAGAAATTTGTAGTACGTGTTATGATGCACATAAATGTCGGGACTGAAGCACACAAATGCATATTTTTTACAAAATCTGCCTACCGAATGACGACATAAAGATTTGATTGATTGATACTCAGACTCTTACAAGGCAAGACAGTTGGTGGTATTTTGTACTTTTTTTCATTCTGATACCTTAACAGTCGTGGGGTTATCCTGCACAGCGACAATTTCTGAACGCATTATTGCCTGAGCTGTGCAATACAAGGTGACAGCCCACCAACCAGCCTTTTGAAATTAAGCTTATAACATGTATTTCATCTTATTCCTTGCTTTTAAATTGGTAACAAATTGAAAACAAACAAACAAACAAACAAACAAACACACACACACACACACACACACACACACACACACACACACATACACACACACACAAAACCTGATACTATTTATTTCATGCAAATCCCTCCTCCTAAATTGGCAACCCCCCCTCCCCAAACTCAACAAACACCTGTCGTCATTGTATAGGTGCATGAATTGGTGCTGTGGCCAGGGTCATTGGCATCAATTATCCAATAGATCTCACCTGGCCTAGTAGACAGTGCACCTATATGGCTGCCAATGAAGCAACTATGTGGTGCACCAAATACGACGTAGCTAACTTTAATTATGCAGAGCCTCAGGCATGCTGGAAAAATCAGTATTTTCACAATTATGGGCTATCTCTGTCAGGACGCGCCATCAGCCAATCACAACTGTGGTCTCCAGCTTAATAGACCTATCAAAGTCATAAAAATTTATCAAACTGAATCCCCAAACTCTCTTGTTTGCATGGTTTTATTCATTTTTACTTAACTTCATTAATAAACAAAATAATGGCCCTGACGTAAAACACATTTATAAAATGAAAAATTAAGTTTAGGGTTAAATAATTTCAAAATATATAAAATGTGAAAATAATGTGGGACATGGTTGAAATAAAGGTTTTTGACAAAGCATAAATGCATAAGCGTATGGGCTGTACGCGTAAGATAAGTTTATTTGTCTGCACGTCCGGTTCTAGAATGATGTATCAAATAACCAAACCCCACCCACTTATTTTAACACTGCTTTTCAGTATATATTGGAAATGTAATATAGGAAATATTTTGATTTTGAAGACTTTTCCATTACTCATTAGACATCCATTACTTTTGTAACTGCAAACAGGATCTGGTCATTTTAACTTATCTGTGGGGGCAACATGGGAGTATCACATTTCGTCTGCCACTGACGCTGAGAATCCTGGAAGTTGCATCACAAAGGAGTGGGTTCTAATGCAGAATTGACAGAGAAATTGTGGAGTAATTCTGTCAGGTAACCTTTATCGCCAGGTTGTTCAAACCAATTCTGATTTTTATGATGAAAAAGAAAACAAAGTGAGTCTTGCCTGGCAGGATTCATTGAAATGTAAGGCTGGCGCATTCTCAAAAAAAGAAGAAAAAAAAAAAGGGGGGGGGAAGACTGTACAAAGAAGTCACAAGTACCAATTCTTCTCAGCCAGGTCAGAAAGCAGTAAACGTTAATTTGGCAGCTAAGGCTGACCTGATGACAGAAGTGTTTGGAACGCAGCACTGAGGATTATTTTACTTCATGTAAACACATCACTGAGGATTATTTTACTTCATGTGAACACAGCACTGAGGATTATTTTACTTCATTTGAACACAGCACTGGGGGATATTTTGCTTCATGTGAACACAGCACTGAGGATTATTCTACTTTATCTGAACACAGCACTGAGGATTATTTTACTTCATATGAATGTTCCATCTCCTGCCAGAGAGTCTATGGATGTAAGTTCAAACAGAGTAAATGATATCATTACAGAGGTTAATGAAGAAACCATAAAAGAGCAGAGAACCAAGATCACACACAATAACAAATTGCTGTGACTTTCTGATAAAAGCACCTATAATGATGGGATAGCAGCACACTAACATCTGGTGGTACAAAGAAACCCTTCCATCCTGCAACTTAGTGTATTTACACTGTTTGGGAGAATAAAACTATAAAGAAAGAACATTATCGGGATCACACAGAAACCTTGACTCGGCAAAGCTAATCAAATATATGCTAGAAAACACAATTTGTACAGATCGTGTTGCCCAAACCTGGGGCAAATGCAAAGGCAATTTATCTATGGATGAAACCATTGGTAATAGATTCCAATGGTGCAAGGAAACTTTTCAACAATTCGGAAAAAAGATGATTTGCTACTTTAAGTAAGTCAATGAACAACTGACCTTGAAAATAGAGCCGAGAAAACTGTAAAGTCTGTGATCAAAAAGTGTAGTTTGGCAACGAGAAACCTTTAGTGTACAGGAGACCTGTCACAGCTACAGCACAAGACCAACTAGAGTTCCACAATGTTCCTTTCAAAAAAAAAAAAGACAGTGTAAAATCCATAATCAGACAACTCTGGTATAATATGAAAGAAAGTATACACATGAACACAATGTATGCTATAAAAACATTTGTGGCAATGTCCAGCCCATGAACGGAAAATTAGACTAGGTAATGGATGCAACGTAATTGTATCATCAAGGTGACCACTCACTATGTGCTAGGCATTCATATGCTTGTACAAGCCACAAACAGGGCACACGGAAGATATCTTTCCTGGCTTCTGGTATGTGCCTTACTCCTTCTTTATCAGGTAAAGAAAAATTGAAGCCTGTGGTTATAAACAGATTAGGGCAGCCGGCAATTAAACAGGTAATAATGTTCAAAGACTTAGACACATCGTGTTGTACCAGAAAATGTGTGTTATTCCAGGGCAAATCCAAAAAATGTAACCTTGTGTAGATATGTGACTGGCAGAGGGCACTTTGCTGTCATATGTTGAATTAAGTGCAGATAAATGATTCCACCAGTTCTTTTTTTGGTAAAAAAATCAAATGATGGAAGATACTAAGCAAGCCGGCTTTTTTTTTTAAAACAGTACAGTGTTTAGGAACAACAGAGCCAAAAGAGAGTGAATATAGTGTTAAAGCTTTCTGTCCTTCAGATTCAAAATTCTCATGAACAGTAATAAAATGCAGAGACTTTTCACGTGGAGACGTACTGTCTTGTGCCGACCGACTGAACATTTTAGGCACGTAGAGTAAGATCCCAATGACTCATGCTGGTGCTGGGCCAGTTCATGTAGGTATTCTGTCCAAAAGACCATGCTACTGCCAGACCAGTTGATAAGGATACTTCTCCATAAGACCATGAAACTGCTAAGCCAGTTGATAATTTAACCCTGTCCATAGGACCATGCTACTGTTGGGCCAGCTGATGGAGGTACTTTGTACATAAGACCCTCTTACTGCCAGACCAGCTGATGGAAGTGCTCTGTCTATAAGTCATGCTACTGCTGGGTCAGCTGACAGAAGTAATCTGTCCATACGACAATGCTACTGTCTTAGTAGTCTATACAGGTGTTCTGTCCAAAATACCCTTCTACTGCTGGGCCACTTGATGAAGGTACTCTGTCCTGGATGGAATCGATCTGAATATAGGGCGTGCAAAGGAAACGTGTGACCTCTGTATGTTATCCTGACAGGTCATATTCATATTTTTCATTTAAAAAATGTTGTTGTATACGACTAATTAAACGAAACCACGAAATAGACAATAACTTAAATCTCTACGCATTTAAGGAAACAGAGCATGGAAAGGCTTATAAGCCATGGTTACATGTCAAAACCATGTAGCATCTTGCAACCTCATAACATTCTACAGAGTGTCGCACTGGATCTCCTTCTCATCTTGTCCCCAGTATTTGGTGCCAAGAAGAAGGACGTAAGTATGTGCTTACAGGAACAATTTCCTTGCATGGCCTTGTCATTTTACCTTGGTGCAACTCATTTACTTTCAAACAGGTTTTGATATGAATAGTACTTGCAGAAGTGTGATTTATGTACTTTACATGTACGCATACGTATTTATGTTCATATACGTCATTTTCTTTTGGGTACCCATAATGAGGCAATTTTATGTAGTATCCTGTATTTTCTGCATTTGTTTTCACCAAATATTGAGGTACGAAGTGCCTGGTACGAACACGAAGAACACTTTTCAGGATGTTTTGAAATGACCTTAGTGCTAGATACATGCATTTAACTTTACTTATAATAACAGTGAATATCATATAACGTGTGAGTAATTCCACGAGAAAATTTTGTTATCTTTGGTTTGTTTTAGAAATAGTACAGTGTGATTAGCAACTAGCTTCCATATTTTTCTGTACTATGAACTTGATGGGCATTCTTTACAAACGTTGAGGTTTTCCTACCTAGGACTAAGTTTGGGGATGTGTGGTAATGTAGTGCATGGAAATTGCACTAGCCCCCCCCCCCCAAAAAAAAAAATCTGCACCCTGCTGCTGGTAGAATAATCACTGCCAGGTATGGTGTCTATGTGTCAAGGTTAATTGCCTTTGGTAGAGTATGCACTGCTTTGACAACTTTGACTACTGTTTTTTACTGCCTTTTCAAACACTTATGAAACTAGGATATAAGGAAATGAAATTAAAGCAATCGTTTTTGACGGTTCTATGTAGAAATGAACATTCACTATATAAAAACCCAGTGGATTTGAGATAATATATGAATAGTGTTATAAATAGGTACACATAAGAATTGTAACTGATATTTTATATAATGTGTGCATGATGCAAAATACTTCTTAAAGTTGACAGTTACCAGCATCCAATCGATTACACTTCTACTACATTTTCTTGGTATCTGTCTCAAGTAAGGGGATATATGTTTTCCCTCCATACTGCATTTGAAATTCATAGACTTATATATAAAAATATCATAAAGTTGTTGGTATGTCTCCCTTGAATTTCTGGACATTGATTGATGACTGAAGGTTTTTTTTATCATGGATAGTTCTGGTCTACTCAGATGTTCATTGCAGTTTTTCCAATGTTGTTGAAAACTGTTGTCCACTTTCATTTGTAATGACAACTTTTATTTCTATGTTGTCAATATGATATCGTATCCTCTTTAGATGTTCGATGAACAATGTATAGTTTGATGTCCTTTTAACTTACTGTCGTGACTGGTGCTGTTCAAGTTGGTTCATGTAGATTTGTCAAGATTTGGATGCTTTTCGGTTTTCGACTCCGATATTGACACGTGACGATTCCACTATTATGATACTGAATACCCCCCAGAAACGAAAAAAAAAAAAAAAAAAAAAAAAAAAAAAAAAAAAAAAAAAAAAACCCCTCCCAAAATTGGTTGGTATCAGATCAAGGTAAAACGTTTGCACGTGATTACAAAAGGATGTTGTACCTGCTCACACTTCTTTGTTTGATAAATCTATTTTGTTGTCCAGAGCAAAGATGTCGAATCAACTTCAGGTACAAGAAAATACTATATTTAGGAATTCAAGGCTAAGTTACATGGCAAGGAAACTAAATTAATTTATTCTGATTGGCAACAGAGAAGAAAAAATAAGACTTGTTCAGTTGCTCATGGGGACCACCAGTTTAATTTTGACCTGTTCTAAATTCGAGTAATTACTTTTTAATTGTACTCTTGCTGTTTTGTATGGAGGCATTTTATAGCATAAACTTATTCCCTAAGCTTGTGGCATGCCTAGAACACAAGTTCATGGGCTGAAAAAGACTGAAAAATGAAAAAAACCCACGAAATTTAGCTGTAATCAAGTATATATGATACCAAAAAAAATCCACCCTGCACGTTCAATAGTACCAAAAAGTATCCTTAGGAACCTTAGCGTCGTAGACGGACTAGCTGAAGTAGTAACTATCTCTTGTGTCTAAATCAATCTTCAATGTGTTTGTCCTTGTTAGAAGATTTATTCTATAATAAATTCACTTACTTTTCTCCTGTTTTTTTTAATTTCATTTGTTTGATTTTCAGATAGCAATCACATTGGCAATCGCAAGATAAACATATTGGCAACTCAACCGAAAATAGTATAGACCCCTTGGCAAATGACTCTTGTGTATCATGACCGCAATCTTCACTCAGAAACTGTTTGGTGTATCAACCATTTAGAAAGCTAGGATTAACTTGTTTTTCAGGTAGTGTATGACTGAATTTTGTGCCTCTTCCAATTGGCCATTCTGTTGTGATTGTTTCTGAGATTCTGCATGGTCATGTGCATACTAGATATTACTGTGAGCTTTCCTTTAAAGAGAATGGCGTTATAGATTTTAGTCCCGCAATCGCTTCCATCAGTATACACTCTCTGAAGTTATGAACTTGTTTTGCCAAGTGTTACCTTCATGTCAGCTCCATCTATTAGTAACCTTTTTTTGCTCAGCTGACTTGTCTGTAGCTGAGCTTATATTATGGTTTTCCGTCCGTTGGCTGCGTTAACAAATCACATTTTCGACTTCTTGTCAAAACTCATTGGGAAATTGATGGAAATATACCTTGGGTGGGTCTCTGCCAACTTTGTTCAAATTATCAAGTTTCAATATTTTCTTTTTTATTTCTTATGTATTTTTTGTTCATTTTTTTGGTCAAATCTTCACAAATGTTGTTCTCTATAACTGCTTTGCCAATTGCTTCAAAACTGTAAAGGGGTACTTCCGGGCCCCCCTACACTTTAATTTGTTTGAGAAGAGGCACTGAGATTTGTTTCTGCTTTTAACGGATTTTTCTTTCTTTTTTTCCTTTTGTTCTGGTGGCGACTCAAAGGATCAAAAATATATTTACGAAAGTTAGAAATTAGCTGATCAAGACAATTTGCTGGACACCAGTAATAAGTATGTGTACATGCGGGACAAGGAAATTTGTTCTGCAAATATGATAGAGATTTTCGAAGGTGCTCCGGTAGAAAAGTCATTAAGATTACCAGTTACAATTGTGAGAAATTCAGCCGTGTAGCGTGATCAAGAATTCTCTGACATTATCCCAGAATGTCACCAGGAAGTGGGTGGTCCATAAACCGCGCCCGAAGAAAGGTTTATTAGACAATATCCAGCTGAAAGATTGGTCATTCAGAATTGGTGCTGAAGTATTCAGATTTCCATTTAGTTATTTTATGGATCATCTAAAGATTTGCATCTACCAGCAGTCATGTCACTTGTATTGAAACTAGCAGACGCCATGGTTATGGCGACACAGTAGATTAACACACATGGTCCTGCGTTGACCATGATAATGAGACTCATACAATGACAAATGTTGATGTGCTAGCTACTTGTATCTTCACTACGTGGTGGCAAATGCATCTGACATGGAGTACTGAATGCATTCATTGTTTTGTACTGAATATGTAGAGTGTAAACCACTCGTGTGAATATTGTTTTATATTGAATATGTAATAATACGACTTGTGTGGACGAATGGTTCAAATTCATATCTGTATAGTTTACACATTCTATGATATCCGTAAGAATGTATTGTCGAGCTAAATACTCGAGAATGGCAGATCAACTTTCAAATAAACAAAAAGGAGTGGAGTTTTGATGATGCCTTCATATGTCAAAACTAAAATGAGTCGACGTGACGTGTGAAAAGATTTGGAGTGAAATTTCATGGAAAGTCTATATTACTTATAATACAAGTAAATTTTACACAAATTGAAGATTAGTTATCAAATACATTCAAAGTAAAATTGCCTGAGTGATAATACCCTTAAAGCTGAACTTCCAGTTGGCTATATATAGTTTGTGCCAATCTGCAAGAAATTATTTTGCTGCCAGGCATGTGGGTAATTTAAAAAGGGGGAATTTGAGTGTTGATTCACAAACATTCATTAAGATAAAGTGTTATTCACAATCAACCATTAACGCCAGACTCTTTTCCTCTGCCATAAGTCCAAAGATCATTAAGTTGTAGATGATCATCAACTGGAAACCGAAAGCTGTTGAGAAGTCTATTTAGATGTCTTTCCAAATAACTGCAGAATAATTAATGATACACGGATGGCTGAAGCTCTTATAGCAGCGGGGGCACTGACAGATATAGACAGTGGAAGGCTACTCCATTCATTACCAACACCATGTGGTACTCGACTAAGTTAACAGTAAGATATATGTGCAATGGTTTGGGAAAAAAATGAAAAAAAACCTCCCAACCTGCAGCCAAGCTCCTGCGCGGACGCTTGTATTTTTCTCTGCACAACAGTAAGTTGTCTGAGCATATCTCTTGCACGGGAATCAGCCTAATTGATCAATGCTGTTTAAATATATGGCACTAAATTTTACAACTTCTGACACAACTATCTTTCACATAGTAAATGAGACATGAAACAGGTGATATAAAACCATCCCCAATCAAGATAGGGGTTGCAGCTGCATTCAACGTTAATAGATGTGCGGTATGCAAACTTATGTGAAAACAAGGGAGATACATTGGAAGATGCATTAGAAGACTACCATGTGTATAGCTAGCATTTTGAACGCAAAACTGTTATGTTAATGTGACAAAGAATACAATCAACCATCACTGTAGATAGAGGGGCCACACAATACACACATTTTCCCCATTGTGAAAATATCTCCGCGGCATATCTATAAAGTCATTCATAAAAAAATATGTTTGAAATGTGATAGAAGCAAACAATAGTTTATTTTCACGAGTTAAAACGTTTGCTCATTCACAAGTTTTGGGTCAAGTGGATAAAGATTGGCCGCTAGTATAGTTTTCTGCAGTTGTTTGGCCAAGGTAAAGTTTGTGCAAAGTGAACACCTCTTAAATGTATACAAATACATGCTCTATCTAGTACACTGATGGCAGTGTGTCAGGACTCATGCAAGTACATTAGGTAAATAATAACTTTTGTCACCTTACTGATTAGTTATGACGTATTTAATTTTGCGCGTCAATCACCATTGAGACCAGTGCAGTACTAAGACAAGCCCAAAACATTCTTGAAATCAAGCTTGTGTAATTTGATGAGGGTGCCAGTATCAATGTATCGTTTGGATATAAATGTCCAAATCGTCACCAAGTGTCAACATAAGCACTGCAATGTATATAAGACATCCAAATTAGCCAATTCGTAATAATCACATTGTCTATTCTTTCACGAGAGGAATTTATATAGGGCTAAGCCCTCTTTCTAATTGTTAACTGGAGATGAGAATATTGTATTTATACATTGTTGAAAAAATAAACGTTCAAACCAATATAACGGTATTCATTCTCAAATAAGCATTATTCATGATTTATAATAGTGAGATATTGCAGGCATTATTTATGAAACAACGGAATATGGACAACACACATCAGAGTAGTTCATAAACCATCAGCGTTGATAACATCTAAGTACTTTAGTAATTCTCGCTGCTTTCACTTTCAAATGACCTTCAATCTTAAATGCAGTACCAGAAAGTATTCCCCCACTCTAAAACAGTATGGATTGATGCATAGTTATTAGGCAAACGGTTTCAAAGTTACACAAAATACCTGAATAAATGATAGTACCAAATGGCCATTTTGAATTTGAAGGCCACTAAGTATAAAAATAACCTAAGATGTAAATTCCATACCCTCAAATCAGTTAAGTTCGACTATTGACACATATTTTGGGGATAACTGGTTGCCTGGTTAGGTGCTTCTTTCTTTCAGGTGCCATTTTGCATAATTGATGCTAACTAAGTGACTTTAAGCATACAGAGAAAATGTCACTTCGGACATTTTTTTCATTATGCCATAGGAAACACTTATGCCAAGCGGGATCTTTACACTATGAAATGCAGTGATCGTCCCTTTTATTGCTCTCAACAAGTCTTCTATGAAAATTCGAATGCGGCTAACTTTTTTCTTCGTTGTGATAGACCTAAAACTTGGAATACTGTCGCTCCAGGCCTTAATATGTTTTATTATTACTCATTACAGAAATAATATAGGTAAATCTTCATTAATTCATGACATAATTGTATTTTCTATCTTTTTCATATCCATCTGTGTCATTATAATTTGTCGACTATTTTTCTATGCCCAATAATATCTAAAATTTGAAAAACAGGTAGTGAGACATCACCAAGTAGGCTATATTAAGAAGGAGACCATATGCGCATATATTACCCTTTGATCTCCACCTTGCCGTATGTATGTATATACACTTAGTAGCATATATTATTATTATTATTATTATTATTATTATTATTATTATTATTATTATTATTATTATTATTATTATCATTATTATTATTATTATTATTATTATTGTTGTTGTAGTTTTTGGCACAAAACAAAAACATTAAGAGATAATAGCAGCGGAAAGTAGAAGATCTTTACGATAAATATTGTGAATTTCCTTTTCCTAATACACATGGAAAAGACAATTAGATGTACTGTGATTAGGTCACTCAGTTGTGTTTTTATGAAAACACCGAAAAAGCAGTACCAAAGTTAACAACGAAGGTGGTTTTGTGAGCCTATTTTCGGAGAATGGTACAAATAAATAGGTAACTCATGTGTTGATAAGAACAGATTTTCGCCTTCGATCGTTCATTGCTTCTATAAAGCTATAGCCAGGACATATTTATTGTAAACTAAAATGCTGATGGGTAACTTTATGATGAAACTGCTCATCCTTTCGAAATGCATTGGGCACCTTCAATCATGAAATCATGTTTTATAAAACAGTGCCGTTGGCGCAAAGGGCAACAAATGATTCAAATCATACATTTCAAATGCTTTACAAATAGTGAGCGTATATGGTCGGCATTTGTAATACTCTTGTGAATACCCAGTGTATATAGTATCTTTCGCCGGCCACTTTTTTCTTCTAGTCATAAATATAAATCATAAGTTGATGTAATAAATGATAAGGAATTAATTTCTCCGGCAGAGAACCTGACAAAATGGCCACTGCACTAAGTTTAGAGTCAAATAGAAATCATGTCACCAGCAGATCTTGAACAAGCGCATGTCGCTTCATATCAGACAAATTGTATCGAAATTCCAAACAAATAAGAGCTATCCAGTGGAAAATTCCGTCAGCCATCAAAGAAGCGAAGTCAAGATTTGGAAGGTACACAGTGTAATAACTTTATTATCATTTTTATATCAGTAAATGAACGCGAAATGCAGTATGAGGAGAAACCCCCCTCCCCTTGAAATAGCTACGAACCAAACTTGATATAGATTTAAACCAACTTCATTGCTGGTCACTTTAAACTGTAAGAAACAGTTAGCTTCGTACCCGCTTTGTAGAAAATGTGAGCTACAATGGACCAGTTCATAGCACTCGGGTTTATTCGGTTCATTTCGGGAAGCGCACCCTGCTTTGTTTACATTTTGTGCTCGACCACGCTGGTAGGCAACAATTACTAGCCTTTGAAGTTGACAATGCAGCTGTAAAGAGAGATGTACGATGTACAAGCTGCTGCCACTCTGTTAAATACCAGAGGTGTATCTCCCGAAGAGTTGCTGCATGTTGACATTATATCTTCTGCCAGTCAAGCACATATTTTGAGCGGCAAAGACATTATTTTTTACTGCCTTGCTCATCCCAAATTTTGTCGGCTATGTGTTTCAAAATCAAAATTTGCGTGTTGGTACCAAAGAATTCATCTCCGAAGCTTTAAAACTAGAATTCGAACAGGCATATTCAATAAGACTGTATAACAGAAAATCGTGTCCGTTTAAGGTTTACCGTATTAACCCCTGGGGGTTGTGCAAGGGAAGTGCTCTGACAAGAAAGGCACATTTGGACTGGAGTAGTAATATATAGGAGCAGTCCCAAATTATATTCCCCATGCTCAGTGAGGCAGTGCACTATGCAGCAACCAAGAATTATGGAACTCAATGCTTGTTTTACTTGCTGGACGACTTTTTATTGATTGAAACAGCTGAACAGTAGGGGCATCATACTACAGCAACATCGACAATGATCCTTAATGCTTTAAAGATTCCCATTAGTCCAAATAAAACCATAGTGCCTTCACCTGTTAAAGAATATGTGGAGATTGTTTTACAAAGGCTGAAAACGGAGGCCAGGCTGCCATCGGAGAAACTGAAGTGCAATACATGATTACCGAAGAAGTGGAAACACCTTGCAAGTAAAGTTTGAACTCAAACGGTGGGTCGCTTCCCGTTTAATTCATTTGTTTGCATTGTGAGACCAACAGATTTGAGTGAAGGTATCAACCGTAAAAACACCTTTTTAGCTTTAACATTGCAATTGAATGATTGATAAAGGCATATTTGAAAGTTTTGGGCCTTTTGAAGGCATAGATTGCATGACAGAAGTGAATCAATTGGTAACATGGGAGCTATGTTTTTGCCCTCCTTATGGTTAATTTATGACATGTCAACACAAAAATCCATCATAATTTGTTTGGAGAGTAAGCACGCAACATGATGTCAAATTTGCTGCACTAAAAATGTTTGATTATTGGAGTAGAAGCTCCTATTCCAAGTCACGATGCGTCCTCTGCATCCATGCAAAGAAGTACTACGGCACTCCTGTCATCGACTGATCGAACAAAATATGTGCTTTAATAGGTAATAAATTAGAGATTATGAGCCATTTACTCCACACGATACGCCGTGCACGTAAATGTTTCTTGCTTCTTAGAGATTGGGTGTTCCACACTGATGATACAATGCAAAAATAAGGTAGTTGCACTTGCCTCTTGTCACAGGTTATACTGAAATGCATGTAATGGTCATGGCCAGCCATTAACCTCAAGTTCAGGTCAGGGGTCAAAAGTGACATAACAATGCATGCTTTGCTTCCTCCATCACTAAAATGGAATTTTGTCTTTTTTAATGATGACTTTACAGATATTAATTCTATAGAGATAGCCACAGACCGTTCCGGAATCGGGTTCGGTGGATATAACAAACAGACTGGGCATTGCTGTAGCTCAACCTGGAAACTACACATGCCAGAACTGGACAGTGACTTTGCGTCCATGGCTCTAATGAAAATGGTACGTAATGTAATTGCTGCTCAACTATGGGGCCAGAAGTTGGCTCGCAAACACAGCACTTTCAAATGCAAAACAACAAATCTACAGTGTTTGTCCTGAAGATAGGTAGATCATAATGCCCACACATCATGAAATTGGTGAGGAACTTGGTAAATACGGCACTACTTCATAGTTTTTGCTACAGAGCGACAGAACGAAGCAAAATACTTTAACCCTTTCCCCCTTGAAATAAAACTGAGTGAACAGCTTTCCTCGGCATGGGTTGGGCATTAAGTACCCAACCCATGCCGAGGAAAGCTATTGATCTGGATCATGTTGTCTTGACAGGTCACATCTTCAATTCTCAGTCAAATTGTTTTTCATTGCTTTTGAAATCAGTTGAAAACGCTGAAGCAGACGACATTTGACCACCAGCCGGTTTTGGCCGATTTAAGGGGGAAAGGGTTAAGTGACTTTTGATCAAACGACAATGCCTCTGTTTTTCAGGAAATGGTCCCATGGGCTCAGTCGAGTCCCGAAAGATAACTGCATCTTTGGTTTAACTAGATGTTCAAGCAGGCCGGCATGAAAGCTAGTAATAAATAGTATAGCTCTCTTTCAACAACAGCGACCTTTTCTCTAATGGAGTCACACAATTTATTAAATTTGTGTGTTTAATGGACTCTGAAAACGTGGCTTACCACCGAAAATAGGAGCAACCAACCTTATTAGGTTTGTAACCCATTGTGTTCTGTCGCTACACCTCAAATATACAACGTACCATAAAAACTTTGCAGGAATACGTCATGCGTACATATGAATCAAAGGGATGTGGTAAAAGACCCCCACGCCACCCTGTTTACAAGATTACAACTGGTCCTACGTGGTATTTAAACAACATGAACCAGACTGTCAATTGCCAATTACAGTAAATATTTTGTGCAAGTTGTGTGACGTATTACACTGTGGGATCTTCGAACTTTATCTGGAGTTATTGATGGAATCAGCTTTGGTGTTAGGATTATTCGGATGTTCACGATGCGGCGAGTTTACATCCATCACATCCTCATTAACCCTGTACATATTTCTATGAATGATTCGTCTTTGCCTTATGACCCAGACCTTGGGGTTTGAAGTTGCAAGGTTGTATGGTAGCAATTATTTTATTATTGTTATTTTTTTGAGGGGGGTGTGTGTCTGTGACCTTGTATGTTAGTCCACATGATGTATTATATACTCAAACAATAGCTTTGAGGTTTTTTATGTCATTTTTTCCTGTACTCGTTGCAAATCTTTAAATGGAGATTGTCAATAGATGCCTTTATTATAAACAGAGATAAAGTGGCTCATAATAAGAGTTTCAGTATATCGAGACCATCACTGGTTAACAGTGGTCAGAGGGTTAAATATGTTTTTTCCCCCGGTTATCGTCATCGTTGCAAACTTTCCATGTAGCGATCACTCCTCGGTGAAGAACCCATTGAAACCCAATATTTACAAGCCATCACGTAAATATTCACGTGATGCGACCATGTTTAACCGGTCAAGGTCAGCACTAACTATTTTTTCTCCCACAAAAAGCCAACTTCATGCATTAAAGAAATTCAAAATAACGTTGGAGTGCAGTCTTGGCCAGTAAAACTATTGATTCCATTTGCAAGACTTTCGTTCGGTCAATGTTAACGTTGCAGTGCTATTGGTGGCCGAGACCGCATAATGGTGATAATTAATCAATGAATTTGTTCAAATATGTATAAAACTATCAAATGTCTCTTTCCGCATCCCTGGTATATCCCTTATAAACGTACCACATATTGTACTGCATGCAGTGGCGTCAGTCATGCCACTGTTGTTTTATGTCAAGATGATCAATTAATATATTAATAAGTAAATGTATTTTGTGTATCTTGTATAAATGGTTAAATAACCCGTTTTCCACTCATTACTTGTTCAAATGCATTCTACATAATCTGTAAACACACGTTCACCTATATCTCAGAGGCTAATTATATCATATTGATATTCAAGAAACTAGTGTTGACCCATTTTTTAACCAACAGTTTTTAACTACAGGACACAAAGTCCCTGTTTGCTTATCACTCAAAGTAGAAAAAAATATCATACATTCGAAAACGGTGTCATTACTGTGGCTATAGAATAGTGAAATAGCCTGTGATATCCTTACTCTGCTACTGATTAATTACATCTGGCTGGATCCTGTGGCGGAAAAATGACGAATTGGCGTGGTATTACTCTGTTGTCGTTTGCATCATGCACAATTGTTGCTGCGTATACAGTGCTTCACCTGAAGAATGTTCCCAACAATTCATGGATATTCTTAGGTTTCCAAGGTATTTGATGTGTGTTTGATTATCAACACTTTACCAGTCACCAGACTTACCAGCAGCATTTTTGAATCCAATTTAATTCATTTTTTTTTTAAATTAACATGTTCTGTGCTATTGTCACAAGCAGAACTGAGATGAACTGCGTGATACTTTTGTTTTTGAAAAGTTTGGCCAACATTTGTTCTATTTATTTGTGTACAGGTGTTTCACTTTGGGGTCGTTTTAATATATGCATGTGAATCGTTGATGTGATGTTGATCAAATATGCTTATGAATCAAGTGAAGTTATAAAACAATATGATAATATGATAAACACCAAGGTTATATAGTGACAACATATGAACTGACATTATAATTTTTAAAGAATCAATCATGTCAGTGGTCAGTATGTAATATCATTTAAGACGGGACAATACAGATAATGCATACACATACCGTAATATTATGGACGTTTGTTAAAGCAAAATGGTCTTAGTGCAAGAAAGGTTTATGTTGAAAGAGAATAACTTGACGAAAACTTAAATATCCATCACTAGTTACATACATAAGGGATATCTAATGTATGCATTATGGTGCACGCCCCAAAGAGGTATTTCAGGTTTGGTCTTTGCATTTGACCGCATATATTTGACCTGTAAAACAGAAGCAGTCCCAAAAATATGATTCGAGTTACGCGGAATATTTAATGAAGTTTTGAGTTTTGTTGTATTATAGAGATTGTGTGATCTATTTGATATGCGGTGTAAGAAATAATATCACTGATTCTAAATAAACTTTCATCTTCATTCAACTTAATGGTACTGATGTTGATAATGATTATAATAAATAGATAAATAAATAAATAAATAAATAAATAAATAAATAAATAAATAAATAAATAAATAAATAAATTATAGTGTGACCCGTGTTTAATATGATTTCTTAGGGATATTCATGAAATACCCTTTACGTCATCTTCATGAATAGCTTTCACGTTATTGTCCTGATTTACTTTAGCTGGCACTTTCAATATTTCCCACTTCCTTCCTTGTCTATACGTCCATTTTTCGTTAAGAAGCCCTCATTGGAATGGGATTGCGGATTTCGTATGCAGCAAAAAGATTATATGGAAAGATTGTTGAATATGATTATCGATGCACAGTCTTAGGTTGGGTATTGTCGTTGTGCTATTCTCTGTCTTTTTTTGGTTCACGTATACACAGGGTTGGGTATAGATCGCCTACGAATCGTGCCGCTAAAGCAAAAATGGACTTGAGCACCTTCCAGTTCTATACGCCAAAGGAACAATAACACCATTATCCATCAAACTAAAAGGGTCCCAGTTTGAAGTCCATGAAAATATACCCCTTTGGGGGGCATTCATATCATGTTAAATAACCCCAACTTTTTTCAACATTACAAAACGGTGTAAGTTATTTAAAATGTTGTTGCACCATACTGTTAAACTTTTCATTCGGACCTTGTGTACACTCCCATACATATACATTGATGTAAATACATCATTATGAATCTACATTACATAAAGTTAAAATATATATAAAATATATAGGTTTCTGACCAAAAGTAGCTAAGTGATTATTTTCAGTAAACATTTGATATAAAAAGGCATTGTGACTAGATGTTGAAGAGATGTGAATGGTGTCTACATATTTTACAATGTACCCACAAAAGGATGATCTTATTCTGGATATTTAAACACCCAGTAGCTGACATTTGGAAAGTTTTGCAGTACACTGGTTTACCAACTGTCAGAGTTGGTGCATACTTAACTTTGTGGATTCATCTTTTCCAAGACTTGGTACCTGTAAACCTGAACATTAAATGACCTGACCTACTTCAAGTATTAGGAACTGTCATGTCTGTCAATCTTTGTCATGCAAAATGGTAATGGAATACCAAGATGTTCTGAAATTATGGTGCATATAGTCTTGATACATCAATTCCAGGACATCTGCTTGTCAAAACACAGTCCTTAATATTTTGAGTGATCCAACTGTTCAATTTATTTTTCCGTCTGCTATAACATTGAATTTGTCTATGTATCAAAATCTCACACAAGTCCCAGTGACACATACTTCCCTATATTTGCCCTTGTAAAGTCAAGGTAAGATGACTCTTGATCATCCATTTTACCCCTGCATTCTGCATTTCAATATTTAATGTTCTTTCAATGTCAGAAATGAATTTAGCAGCAAAGAAAATAGTTGTGTAATCGATATAAAATAATACCTCATTATGTAGAAAAAGGTTCTTTTTTAATATAACGAAACGTAGGGGACTTAACATGCCCCCAGCGGATACCATATGCTTGTTCCATATGCTGAGACAATTGGCTCTTGAACTGGACGCATTGGATCGACTAAGGTAAATAATCTCTACATTAACATAGTATGGTATCATTGATCCCTGGATACTTAAGTTCCATACGTCGGATTTAATGTGGCATGCAATTCAAGCTTTTGTTTTTAAATATAAAAACAGGCGCTTGTATTTAAAACAACCCATGTATTTGCAAGGAAGTAGTCATTCACAGCTGTCTGGGATTTTGCTGTATAACACAAAGACCTGAAGCCTTATTGATGAACATTCAGGTAGTTTTTTAAACTTACATAGACACAGAAGTGGTGATGGAAAATTCTACCAAACACTTCTGCAATAATATATGTGACTGACATAGGCCTCCAGTTTCCTGGACCTACTGTGGGGCTATTTTCGTGAATCACATCACACTAACCCTTGGTCATACTTGTTTCCAATGACGTGGTAAGAACAATATATAGTGTCGAACATAGGGCCTGAAGGCACATGTGCACCTGCCTTCAAGAAAGTTGGATGCAGGGAATAAGCGTCCTTACCTTTACTGGTCCTAAGAATTTTTAGGCCTTCAAACAAAATATCTTCTGATATGTTTTAGAAATGCATTGTCTGTTTGATGTTGAAATGTGAAAATATTGCTAACTTCTGTGCCTTTTAAAATCCAATATTCGTGGTACATTTATTAAAACAGTTACAGATGGACTATTGGTCTTTGACCGTGACCCCATCAACTTCTCAGAACTGGGGTTCACCTGTCTTGTTTGGTATACGGAGACTTCTTGTAAGTTTTCGACACATGTTTACAAGAAGAATCTGTTAAAATCATTTCATTATAGAATTCGAAGTGCGCTTGTATGATGCTATTAGTAAGTTCATGTTTGAGTGTTTGTACGTATCATTGTCACAAAAGTAACCATCGAAATACTCTCTTTTTGTTGTAAAAATCCCACTGGTACATCATTTCGGCAATGTCGTGTGATCCGTGGCGATGTATTACCTCTTTATCCTGAATAGCTTACTAGGTGCCCCATTTACGCAAACTTTCCTTAGCATGTCGTAACAAAGTCCAAGGAATCATCAATGTCATTATATATATTCAAGACCCACCATGGTATTTGGTTGACATCCCTCCAAAATTTGTCTGGGTCAACTTTTGTGAATGAGTGAATACGTATCTACTTGGGTTTAGGCGGTAAGACTATAATTTTTCGTACACAGAATGTGAAATTATGGTCTGGTACAACGGGTTCGAATATGCCCTGAGTTTATGACCACATCTGACTTACAAGTGTAAATGAGGTCTATACAATTTATTATTGAATATTCAGTGGTGATTGTGGGCTCCTGTATGATTTACTTTAATTCCTGTTTGGCCGGACATTGTTAAACGTTTGCTGCTGGACATACGGTTGCATTTGAAATATCTTTAATAAAATCACCATGAGTATACTGCGAGTCCAAAATATTCTCTTCTTCACGACTATCTACCATGGTATTACTTTTGCCAATGAAGTCCGGTACAGATGTATCCAGGGGTTACAACATGCAGCACACCACTTTTGTTTGAGGTAAAAACAATTCAGTCCACAGGCATTCTTGCTCAGCGTGTGCCGGTTGGTCCTTGCCCTAGCTTCAATTCGATTTGTCATGAAGTAACATATGCCTCTCCCATTTCTGTTGAGAGCCTTGTTGGGCCATAACTTATACCTTCCATGCATACTTCACCACCTAAGATGATGCTGTCACGTTTAGTTTCTCTGAGTGGTTATCCACGCATGGTTGTTTATGTTACATTGGACCATAATAACCCTTATGTTGGGGCGGGGGGGGGGCGTGTCGGGATTTTGAAGATGACTTATTGACTATCCTGGAATATTGTTTTCAATGTATCAATTGCATTCACTTCGTTAAAAGCAATTTGCAGAAAACAGGCAAACAATGCTTTTGACGGAGCCTTGGCTGGTGTTACTGTCTCCATTTGCTGCATTCTTTTGTTGGCATGTAAGCACATTTCAAATGTAAATGCATGCCACACTTTTCATATCTGATAAAATTGGTTCTTTTTCACTGTCTTATACATTTTCCTTCATATCCATGTAGGATAACCCATTCAGAAGTAGCTTCAGACATAGGAGACTATATGTTCCTTGGTGAACATGCGAAGAATTGGAGGAATAATTTATAGTTAAACGGGAATTGTCAATTTGGTGTTTTGCTGATAATTAGACAGATGATGCAAAGAGTCCTGTTATTAGTAAATAACAATCATGATCCACCCCTGGACAACCAAGGAAAAGCGTTTGCAAAAATAGTATAGGCTACATTGTTACAGGGAACTTGTTTTAATTGACATAAGACTTTCATGCATGTCCCACTGTCACATGCTACCTCTGATTTCAACTGACATAGATATCAAAATTCAACCATATATTTGTTTATATAATCCGTATTATAACGGCAGTTTTTCTTTTTAAGAAATTCTTTTAACTTATTTTATAAGGTAGGTATTTGCTGCAAATTACATCTTGCTTAAGGACAGGAAAGACACCAAAAATAAATCCCACTTTGGTCAATCCTAGCTCAAAATGTATTTGCGTTAGGATAACATATCATAGATGTGTGTACTCGTCATACTCCAAAGAATTTATATGTCCCGTATTTGGGTGTCTGTGGTGTTAATTGTTGAATAAACAATTGACAGTTGACCGCAAAGAATCCATCCCATAAATGTCGATATAATTCACTCATTATATGTGATAAGATCATAATTACCCTTGCATCTTAATCCTGACATATTGGCAACAAAAAACGATCCTGCAAATTTTTATGTTTGGTCTCGTTTTTCTGTTATCCATCCTCAAAGTTTGACGTTTCAATTTTCCCTTTGATTTTCAGGATGTTCATTTTCTTCATCTCATAAAAAAAGAACGAAGCAAAATTTAGACAATCGCTGAATTTTTTCTGCAGTTCAGGCATTACCAATTCAAAAACCGTTAACCCGATTAAATTTCGCCCAGCCGTTTTCTTGGAATAACCATTCTTATGTGGGGTTCTCGTCCTATTATCCTTTCTGAGAAAACAAGCTTCAAGGCCTTTGATGTTGATCCTTTGCCTCTGAAACAATACCATTTGCTCCAGTTGAGCTGATTTTTGCTCGTGGTTAGTGCACAGATGGCGGGTTTGGTCTTCCGCCCCCTACCTCTTCATCCCGTTTTTAGGGATAGTATTTTATTGTATTTACTCCTATCTGTATGCTTTATATAGTTAGCTTGTTAGACTGGTCTGTACACTTTACTTAGTTGGCTTGCCATTATTTTGTAGTTATTTTCTCAATGAGGTTCATTTCTTTTTCCAACCTGAGATTTGTAAAGCTATTTCGTGTGTTTTCTCTGCTGTTCACACTTACGCTTATTTCGATGTGTTTATTTGCACTTTTATTTCCTGATCCCTGGGTTTCGATAAAATATTATTTTGTACGTGGGTATTGTTGATTAAGGTGCCAGTTTTTTCCCCACCTGTCTTTGGTGTGAAGGACCACTGGGGTAAGCCATCGCGGCACGGCCTTTGAAGTTTGAAGGGACATCGTCTGACGATTCCCGCTCCTCTTGAACATTTTAAGTCTCACTTCATTAGAACGCAAAACAGGCAAGATAACTATAAAGTAAACCACTAAGGCTGTGATATGTTAGCATGTTTGCATATATTCGCTGCCCACAAACATACTTTCGGCATGCTGCCTTATTTCGCATTGCCGCCCTGATACCACTCTATTTTGCCATGGGCCGTTGCTTCCTGCAGCCACGTGACAGGCTGTTACATGTGATTGACGGGTGCCATTATTCCGTTTGGCGGCTCAAAACCAAAAGAATGACACATGGACGTTCGGATTTCCACATGCCCCGGTGGTTTTTGGCGTTTTTCTCATATTTCTACTTTAATTAAAAGCTTGAAATTTTGCCAACTAATGGAAAGGACATTCATCTTGTAAAAACCGTTAAAATCTCAAAATCGGCCATGCAAAGGTTTTTGGTGTCTTTACTGTCCCTAAATTGAACATAGTGAAATAAAAAACGTACCTTACCTGCTGTTACTCGCCGACAGCAACGCCAAACCACTATCAGACATTAAAAATGCAAGAATTTATTATCAGTGAACAGCCTTGTTTCCAGCTTAGTTTGTATGCAGCAAAAACGCAGTTTGCCTTTGCAAAGAGTAGCATTTGACACACACACACACACACACACACACACACACACACACACACACACACACACACACACACACACACACAAACACACACACACACACAAACACACAAACACACACACACACACACATATATATATATATATATATATATATATATATATATATATATATATATATATATTTATATATATAAAAGTCATATTTAAGCCACATATTAATCTCTCATTTGGTTTAAAGGGAAGTATGGTAAGGTGCACAATAGCACTTCAGTGATAGTATGAGATACTCAAATACAACATCGTCATAGTGTTCAATGGTCTCCCCCGTCATGGTATTTCACCTGTTAGATGATGAAAGCTCTACTTTGATCAGTAGGGAATAAATATTATACGTAGAAAAGGGAAATACATAGATTTATGGTATTACTTGTTCTTGACATCTCTTTACACATTTTAGCCATGATTTTGGTGTCCCTGGTGCTGGCTGTCACTTCCTTGCATATCTACAGCCTTCATCCATCAGGATCACATTCATTGGGGTCCCTACTGCGGCAATATCTAATCCAAAGACTCACGGTACCAATTGGCTGGCTTTTGTCCTTTAAATTTTATTATTGGACCAGACATGTCAGAAGTGTTCAGGAAAGTTTAATGCTGGACATAATGCAGAGAAATGCAAAGACAGACTATGGGCAAGACCATGGGTTTGACAATATCAAGTCTGCGCAAGACTTGAAGAAACAACACCCATTGACAAAGTACGATAATTTTGAGGATTATATAAACAGGGAGGCAAGAGGAGAGACAAATGTTATTGTTGCTGATAAAATCGTCTGGATGGCCATTACATCAGGTACAACAGGGCGCGGTAAGCTAATTCCAATCATTAAACGTGTGCCTGAGCTCTTCATAACATCATCGCTTGTTGCCCAGTATTTGAAACCGAATTTCCCCGGTAACTTACGCCGAGTTTTGAACCTTAACATTACTTCTAAACCTTGGTATACTGAAGGTGGAATTCGTATCGGCCCCATCAGTAATTTGAAGGGATTTTTTCTGACATTGTCCTTTGATGTCAGTCCCAACATATGCTCAAAAATACACAAAGAAACAACTGTATTATATTTGCATGCCCTTTACGGAATGGCAGAAAGAGATGTCGGTCACATTGAAGGCATAACGGCTCAGCTTTTGTATTCATTCTTTAATGTAATTGAAGATTATTGGCAGGACTTGTGCAATGACATTGAAACTGGCGCCGTTAACAAGAACCTTGATTTGGCTGAAGATATCAGAGACGAATTATCCAAGCACTTGGTTCCCGATCCATTGAGGGCACTTGAACTGAGACATATATTTAAGCAGGGGAATCGTGGAGTAGCTAAACGAATCTGGCCACACTTAAAAACATCAAGATTACTTGCCACAGGAAGCTTACGGCATTATACAAAAATGCTTTTTTCTACACAAATGGAAGGCGTCATGTATTGGTCTCACTTGTACGCTGCTTCAGAAGGCCTAATGGGGCTTGGATTCACTGAAGACAATAGCTTAGGCTACTATACCATGCAACCGAATACCTTGTTTTATGAGTTCATACCACTAGAAAACGTATACGCTGATCAACCTGATACATTGCTTTTAGATGAGGTATGTATTTACTGCAAGAATTCGAAATATATGTTTATGTAAAATAATCATATTTGGTATAGTTATGGCGTGATGATAATGTTATTTTCTTTGGTATAAAGTCCGGTCAACGCAGTACACCACTGCTCCACCTAGTGATAGAGACTCACATTCGCCGTTTGATGTTGTGCATGGTATTACACAGAGTGATAGCGATTACGCTTATGTTGCTTTCAGTCACTAGGTGGCACTTAAATACTCACCTGCGCAGCGGAAATTTTGATTAGGGTGATAGAATAGAGGAGGCATATCCCAAATCCTTATTACAATTTGCAAAACTTGATCTGGTGGATTGAATAAAAGTCCAGTGATTTGATTCAATATAATATACAATAAAAAAATCATGTAAAAATGGCTTTTCATTTCCATCCCTTTTATCACAAGAGGAGATCCAATACAACGAATGATGACTATCAGATCTCCTTGAGTAATAAAAATGAACTACATGACGGGCTTTGTAATAATGTATTAATACACAAATGATTGTACTGTATATCTGTATATAAATATGATCATCTTTCTCTCTTTTTACCTTTTTATGTGACATTTTTCGGCTGGCGTTTCCACACCATTTTTGTTATTATATATGGATAAGCTGCACAAACTTTACTTTTGCCAATGTGTGATAAAAAAGCAGGTTAAAAAATGATCACAATGATGATTATGATGATGATAATCATCTTGATAATGATGACGCTGAAGATGATAATATTGGCATCACAAAACCATCATTGATGATATGGACAGTAAGAATATGGAAACTACAACCAATGATAATAATGACCACAATGCTATGTAAAAAATTTAAATATTAGATTACCCTGTACAACCAGCTTACAATCACAGATCAAAGATGGCGACAGCTATGAAGTTGTGCTAACAAACGTAAGTGGATTGACACGTTATCGCTTGGGTGACGTCATCAAGGTAGTGGGCCATCTCAACCAATGCCCAATTGTGGAATACCAATACAGGTAGATAATTCCTTCTATATTTTATTGATATGCGACACCTGGACACTTTTGAACACAAGATGAACACAAGTCTGTGCAGGATTTGCAGAGCAATGTGTCATTGAAAGACAAAAAAAATCTAATTTGTTGTGTACAAGCTTTCTGTTAAAGATTAGGTACCATTAAACCGTAATGATCAGAAAAAGAAACAAATATACATGTGTGTATTGATATTGTAAAATATGGGTCTGCCTGTGTATGTGCTTGTGTCTGGAAGTGGTCAGGCATCTGCACGTAAAGGTGTCAGTCACCATGATCACGCTTGGAACTTGATGTTAATATCAGACTCAACCAGCTTGTGTCACATGTCAATGGTCTAAGCTTGGTTTCTCTTGATGTAAAAATTAAAAAGAAGATATACAGTTTTCTACAACTGATGCTATCTGAAAAAGCTGTAGCTGTGAGTCCGAACTGCATTGTAAGTAAACATAATTATCACTGGCATGCATATGGTAAACCGGAGTAAGTTGAAATTTTCTCAACAGTTGGGGACATGGCACAAGAATGGGGGCATTGTATATATATATATATATATATTCACTCTGCACTACATAGACCTCTTCATGCCATCCACTGTGAAAATGTGACGTATTCTGTAACATAAATATATCGCATGACTTGCTTTTGATCATTTGGTATGCGCATGTACTCTTACTATGTTCATTCAAATAATTCCGACCAGAGCTGTAAGTCTACTTTATGCTTCATAAGGAGCTTGTCAGCAAACAGAGGTTTTCTATAATTATGAAAATAGAGCATTCAGCATTCATAAATATTCCTGAACTTTACAATTCTTTGATTTTTTGCTGGTAAACTGTATATCCTCAGACGTCTAATATTCCTTTGTTGCCCCCAAAAAGTGACATTCAAATATTTTATGCACTCATAATAAAGAAACTACTTCATCACTGCTGCATAGAAATGAATTCAAATAAACAATCGGACGTACCCCATCTACAAGTTGAGAACCATATACATTGGAATCATGTAAAAATCAATGTAGTTTGTGCGACTCCATTGCTTTAGTTATGTTTACTCAAAAAAGTACGTAAATGGGCAGCGTGAGGTTGATTGGACTACATTTGCAGACTTGGAAATATACTGAATATGGCACAGGAGTTTACCACCGAAACTCTTCTATATGACGCGATTCAAGCATCAGAGAGAGACCTGAATATTCACATAGATGATTACACAGCAACTGAGAGTGTAGTTGTTGAAGGTGCTGGCTGTAAGTTTGAACTGTATAGTTACTATTGTAAAGCGGCAGGCCACAAGTTGATAATGTGTCATGGTTGTCAGCTTTCACAATTTGTTTTGGCCGTTAGCTTGCCAATTTTTTTTTGTCTCTGTCCAATATTGCTTTCAACATGTCGCATAAATGTAAAATGTAATGATATATATATATATGTTGTACTTGATACATTGTCTAGAACCACTTGCTAGTCGTTTTCACTCTATTTCATAGTTCAAACCCTTTACTGTCCACAAGCTAACGTGTCACTACCCAACGTATATAAATATAAAAGTAGTATGGTACATATTGTCCACCTTCCTCTGTAGAATTTTTACGTAAGCCCAGATAAAATAAACGGTCTTCAGTGGTAATGACTCAGAACATGTTTTGGAGCCTGTGCCCATATATATATATATCTCTCTGAGAAGTAGAGATTCCACATGATAATGAATTAATATCATCGTGGGAAATGATAAATTATCTGAATAAGTGAAGCTTTGCTTATAAATGCCGATCTTTAATATTATTTAATTTGCAAACAAGCATAACATTTTTTGCATTACTTTTATGTCCAAGATGAAAGCCTAGAATGTGGACTGTTTTATACATTTACATGCGCCGATGAAAATATGCACACTCTGTAGTATATAGTCCTGAATCTCCGGGTCAGTATAATTAATATATATATATATATATATATATATATATATATATATATATATATATATATAAGGATGTAAGACACAACAATAAAAAGCTATATGATAATTTATGTATATATATATATATATATATATATATATATATATATATATATATATATATATATATATATATATATATATATATACACATATATTATCATATAGCTTTTTTATTGTTGTGGCTTACATTTGCATATGTTTTCCTGTCTTATATAGTGAAGACTTTCCGCCTCCACGAGCAACACTATATTTTATTCGTAGAAGTATCACAAAATGGAGAGCAGGTATGCCTCAATGATGCAGATAAACAATTGGTGAGTATCATGCATTTCTATAACCGAAGCATAACCTATTCAATGAGAAAATTTATAAGCCAGAAAAACATCTAACCATAATAGCAGCTGAGTCCAATTTGAGTAGTAAAATGTGATTATATTCATTATTTTTCATTTAGATTTTGTGAGTGCAAAGTCCGAATTAAATATCGTAGTACCTTGACTTTTATTTGACTGGTTTGAGATTTCGATAATAAATCCCGAACCCAGCATTTAATAAACTAGTAGGATTCAATCTCCGAAATGTCAGAGGATACATTTTGTCATTCGAAAAGAGGTATTTTGCATTTGCACAGTGTATAATGAATTGATATAAAAATATTTCAATCAAGCTAAAATGAATTTTATGGATAATTTATATACGCATATGTTGAAATGTTAGAGCCATAACCTATTTACGTGTTTCTAAAAAACACAAAACATATCTTACTTGAATATTTTAATCCATGGTGGATAAGTTGTGACATTTACAAAAAAGGTTAATATTTTACGTTTGTTAATTCTATTATGAATAGATGCAAGAGTGTTTCATTAGATCAAAAACGAATATAACAGACAATTTATAAGAAAAGCTCATAACGGCGTTGCGCATATGTTGAAGTATTCGAATATATAATCCATAGTGGAAATTGTATTTTTAAAAACTGGTCAATTGTATGTCTGAGCACAAACAAATATTCTGAACTATGGTGGGACATGCTGTCTTCTAATATACTAGAAAAATAAAACATCTCGTGGTGAAAATGCTTAATATAAAAGAAAAACAATATTCATGGATGTTCTATATAAAATAAAAACAGAAAAAACGACAAATAGCAGACCAGAAACAAAAGATGACAACTAACCAACCTGGCGAAATATATGAAAATACAAGCTTTATACGTAGATAAACAAAAATAAGCAAATTTAATAAATAAATAAATAAATAAATAAATAAATAAATAAATAAATAAATAAATAAAAAACAAACAAACAAACAAACAAACAAACAAACAAACAAACAAACAAATTAATAAATAAATATGCAAGTAAACTAAGTGTCTGAAGACCCAAGGAATTGCGCAGCACTCTAAGGAATTATTTGAAGAAACAAGATAAAGATCGTGTTAATGTCATGAATGCATTCTCAGGAGTATTTTTATCACAAGGTATTATCGAATGTCTTATCAATATAATGCAACCTGCATCTTATAATCAATATTTGTTTCGTGTATCAATATTTATTCTGAGTAAAAGCAGGGCAACCCTTTCGCCTGATAGTCAATAAATCAATATTTACGTGACTCGTTTTCAGCTATCCGTTCCGAGGTCAAGCTGAGCAACCATTTGGCTTGAAAGCATTTTCCCCAAACTCACATTTCTGCAACAGTAATCATCAGGCAGGAAGAAATGAGTAGGATATTTCTGAACGCTCCTAGTCCCAAAAAACCCAAAAACATTTTCGTATGTCAACTAAAATGAAAAGCACAGAAAGTATTTTTTTTTAAATTAACAAATAGACAAGAGAAAGGCTGGGTTGTCATTTAATTTCTTTCCAGTTTGACGAGAAGCTGCGCGCAGGAAACGATGCTTATGACGCTGTGAGAGAAGCCACGATTGGCACCATGGAGGTGCTACAAGTACAAAAAGGAACATTCGCACGTCTGAAAGCTGCAATCATGACGGAGTCGTCAAACCAACAGTTCAAGATGCCCAGGGTTTTGAGAAAGGAGGAGTTCTTACAATTTCTTTTACAGAGTACTGTCTAAGAAATGATGACTGAACTATGCTGCAGATAAAAGTTGTACTGCTGTGTTAAATAATCGTGAAACCTTTTAGGCGCAGAGAACCCAGTGCAAATTGCGTTCAGTAAGACTTACGAGCTATAATTGTACTGTTTGGTGTAATTTGGTCATTGAAAAACATTGAACAATGTTAGAAAAATGATAAATAAGTCTAGTCTTGGAAACAGCAGTCACGTCTTTGGAACACGGTAGGCTAAGAGCCAATTGATGTTGCCTCAGTAATCTGCACCATCTTTTTGTGCTGACATGCGGTGAGCACTTAACCTCGTATCATAAACAGTACATTTCCTTTCTTCAAGGCTATACATTGTGTAAGGCCATTATGTGCTGAATTTAGCAAAGGTTAGTACCATTGTGAACAATATACTCCAGCTCATTTTAATATTTTACATTGGTCTATGTAAATAATATGTCGAATAACAATGCAACTGTAGGTAAACGAACAGTGCACATTTTATGACAGTGTACCATGGTGACGTTTGTGCAAACAGGTGGTTGCAATAGCAAGTTTTTTTACTTGTAAAAAAATCTTATTTTCTTCAATTATGTATGGAAATTTGTATTTTATACAGTTTGTATTTTTCCATTTCCTACCCAGCCAATTAACATTTTCCTCGAATGTCAGCATGGATTTTCCGGCTTATCTGCAGTCCCTATGACAACCAGAGAATAAGTCATTCTATGCATGGATTCTTGGGGCAATATATGTTTACAGGGATCCGCAATTATACAGACCACTACATGAAGATCGTAAGAATTATGCTAAATTTGCTTTTCAGCATTATCTCCTTGTTCAATTTATATTGTATAAACAAAAAACTGCTGGCAAGATATCCATTAATTACTTGGTACACCATGTATGGGGAACGGGGTGTAAAAGTTATTTACTGAATTAAAGTTGTATGTTCATATAGATTACCTTTAGTGTTTTTAGTTATATTTATGGACCTATTATTATTCTGCATGATTTGCCAATTAAACTCCAGCCAGAGAGGTTTGCAGATTTGAAGCCAGTATGCAACACATCTACTCTATATTTACCCTGTAACTTAGTGTAGCAAAGTAATGTCGCGTGCTGGGAAAATTTTGACTTCTAAAGCAGGTTGACCAGTCAAAATCCTTAAACAAACAACGCTGGAGTTATAACAGTATTCCAGTAGACAAAAATACACCAGAAAAATGAAGGTTTTGGTGTAATGTTGATGCGGTTATCAAAACATGCCAGTCCCTAGCATAAAATTGCCACTTTGTTTGCTAAAGTTCTAAAAGCTCATTTGAAATGTACATTTCGTAAACTAAGATATTCGATTTTTTAGTATGTCTTATAACTTGGCCTTAAGATGTGTTTAACTCCAACATCAAAAATGTAATAAACATTTCATTTTTAGGTAAAATGATCAAAAGATACTTATAAGCCATGCTGGACTAAAGAAAACATGTAAAAAGGACTCAAAACTGTAACATTTCTTAGGGTTAACAAAGCGATTGCAATTAAATGTAACACAAATCTGAACAAATATAGACAAAAATATTCGCTTGGCAGCAAAGCAAAAATGTGGTTCTCTAAAGTTATATCAATTAATATATTACAAGTTTCGTTCTTTGCACTCGTCATTGGATGTGTCTATAATGCAGAAAAATTTAGATGGAGTAGAATTTATCTCTATGATAGTTTTGAAGATGTTCAAAGATTCACGTTTAGTGAATTTTACCTTATAAATCGAAATTCTTTTGTTTGTTGTACACCGAAGGTGCCTGCAGCCCAAACGTATACACTAAGGTTGGAATGATCCCTGCATGTATAGTTATTATAGGTATTTTCTAAGCAGTAAACAAATTCGAATTGAAGTTGGAATAGTATATCTATTTGTAATACACTGTTAGCCACTCAGCATTAATGTCTGCATATGCTCCGAATTTGCATACAGTTGGATCAATATAAGGTAACCCAAATAGGATCAATTTACAACTTTTCTTTGTAGGTCATTGGATGTACAAACGTAACAAATGTTTGAATTTGGGTTGGAATTGCACCCCTTTCAATACTAGTTTTAAGGATACTCAACTGAAATTTTTTTATTTATGTCCGAGTGAAAAAAACAAATGATAACCGTTTGTTTGTGGTTCGTTGGATGAGCACAGAGCACACGCGTATCCATTGAAATTAGAATGTCATCCCTAGCTACAAATATTTTACAGCTTATCATCTTGTGTTTCGTATAAGTATCAATTTTGATAAATTTTAAAACATCAAATAGATGCAAAGCGCCTTATTAAACATACCAAAGGCAGTAATATTTGAGCCCTTTTATTTGATATCTTGGAAGTCACAAGCAATTGAGATTTTGGCATGTCCCTAATTAACATATTTTAAACTGTAGATTAATTTGTTTGAGATGTAAAAGTTTGATATAGGTACAATAATCATGCCCAATTTAAATATCTGGCTTTCTTGACGTTTCAGTGGAAGATACAAAATAAAGCGAAGAAGGACAGAGACGGAAAGAAGGAAGGAAAACGGAAAGAAGAAAAAAAAGATAACATATGTCCGTTTTCACACACAGACATAGTAATGTGGATTTCCATCACATGGACAATTATGCAGGAAATGAACATGTGCCTAAGGTATACTATTGTGGGAAAATTATTGGAAGGAATTAGGAGTCCACAAGCATCCTATTTGAATTTGAATTTTGGAGGTGGCCATGTTTTAAGCTCGAATCCCATTATGCATGAGGCAGTCTTAAGTACAAAGCAAACAGATGCGCACAGAAACATGCATCCGAGCAAAATCTAAACGTGTGTGGCTAAACATATATTAAAGGGGGGGGGGGGCTGTTCAAAACTAAGCCTGTTCTGATGTCATGATGAATTTTTGTACCTGGTTGTGAGAGAGTTCTGTAGCTAAGAGAATAGATAAGATTCATTGAGGCTGCTTTCTCAAACAAAAATCGTTTTATTGTTGGTCAAATCCACATGCAAAGTTCTCCTTTTTTGTTGCTTAGCTAAACATCTACCAATTATGATCTCAAACTTATTAAATCGTTGTGTCAATATAAAACCTCTTTCTTTCAAATGAAACCCTTAATGCCTTCAAAGCAACACAAATTTGTATAAATCACCTGTCCGTGACAAAGTGTCTGAATTGCAACCCCTTGTTTCAGAATCATTCATGTTTAACCAGCTTGTAATTTAAATAAATTTGCTTGAGTGTTTCCATACACATTCCCTCTACATGTGAAAAATAATTAGTTTTTCTTCATGTGCCTCAGATCTGAACGGGATATGATTTTTTTTATTATAATATGCTACCTGCTTTGACATAGGAGTTTAAATGATATGGCATTATATGGTATTTGGGAGGGTTGAGTTCCAAGACATGACTGTTGTCTTTAAGACTTGAATGGTGAAAAATATGCATTTGGGTAAAAATTGATAAACGCGGTTTCATGATAACACCCACGATATGTTCTTTTGCAATTGACGTTACCTGGCCTATTATGCAATGCACGTTTACTTGATACACAGACACAGTCACAGTCACAGACACAGACACACACGCACGCACGCAGACACACAGACACACAGACACACACACACACACACACATATATATATATATATCAAATGTAATCAGATCAGATAAAGGGTTTCAGAGCTTGAATATTAGTCTTGCCAGAAGGATAGTTACAATTGAAAGGAGCTTCATAAGAGCATGGTTTAATGATTAACTTCGATCAAATGCCTAATTAATATGCATTGCATATGATGATATGATGTTGTTGTTTGCGTAATAGGATCAACACATACTGACCAGCAAATACACTGGGCTAAACTATTATCTTTAGTTGTTGGCTAAATATGTAGAGATCCTTTTTCGCCAAAATAAGCATTGGCTCAGTCCGATTGTCCAAGCCTCTTCCAATACAGACCAATTAGTTTGCTTTGATATCTTATCGTATGTTATATGTGACATGTCTCAAAACTGCGACATCTTTTTCAATGAACAATACGAAAGCTATCCTCTGTTCCCATAATAATTATATGTTATGCATACAAATATATCCCCAATAACGCGAGAATCACAAGATACAGAGAGGACCTAATGTCACCAGTGACAGAAATTTACAACAGATTCTTGGAACATTTTAGGTTTTGCCAGTAGCAATGTATCAACACTTTTGGGGGGGGGGGGGGGTTATCAAGTGCTTTTGCTGTGAAAGCTCAAATTTAGGTCAACAATTCGGACGGGAATTTTAATTTTGACATTTTATCAAAAAGGTCAGATACTGAGAAAGTAGATAAGCCTACGTGTTTTGTGGTTAAAGGAAGAGACCTTCGACAGTGCCACTGCAAGAGGAACCGGAAATATTTCAATTGCAATGATGCTATCGCAAAGTAGAGGAAAGTGTTTTTACAATTGGATAAATGTAGTACTACTATTTAATAATAATAATAATAATAATAATAATAATAATAATAATAATAATAATAATAATAATAATATATATATGTATATATATATATGTATATATATATATATATATATATATATATATATATATATATATATATATATATATATATATATAATTATTGCCCTACATTCTAGGATGTCATGAGTGTTTATATTTCAGTCAGGACAGCACTTCGTATTTACAAATCAAAAATAATACTTCCTTTGTCAAATCATAGCGACAGTACCTCTTCTTTCAAGTGGCCACATGCTTTAGAAAAACCGTAGTGAAAAAAACAAAGAGGGAGAGTACGTGCTACACCTAGATTCAAATGGCTACCCAGCTGACAAAGGAACAGGTAAGTTAGCACAGAAAGAGAGTATGGCAAACCAACATTGTTTTCATTCTGTGAACCACAGCAGAAATCTTAAAAGAATGATTAATAAAAAGAACTGAGATGGCAAATGGTTCAAAGGGCTAAATGACGCTACAGAGCCAAGGACAGAAAATGCCCCCACCCCCTATAAATTAAATTTTAAAAAAATTGTAGCATTGTTATTTGTCTCGAAAAAGTTCTATGTTCATCGACTAGGCCAACACTTAAGGAAGGGCTAATCTAGGGATGTCCATTGGGGGTGCGGAGAGGGCGGCAATACGTACAACTCTGGTGGGTAGTAAATATGTTGTAAAACTGAGACCACTGGAAAGTGGAGGAACTTTACAAGATGAGTAAACAGCGCTTCTTTTAAATTTAACACCCCCACACAGATGTATATGTATTTATAATATAAATGGCAAAGCAATCAAGTCGAAATGTTGTTCATGTATTTTCAATTGCCAAAATATCGTAACATAATTTATACAATCTATAATAAGTAGCTTTAAAAAGCTCTATATATTGAAAGTTCGTTTTTTTTTGTATTTGTTTGTATGTTTTTTTTTTTGTTTTTGTTTTTTTTTGAACTGGGATCAGTTACTGAGTATGATGGGAGATGTTCCAAGCTTTAAATCCCCTTACTGAACCAAGTGCGCCAAGAATTTTAAACGGTGGCCAGTCCAATAATTAAGATACCACTCAACATAGATGCAGTGTACCTAACCAGCTTGCTGATGTTCTGGTGAAGTGATTCTAAGTTCATAAACCTTAATATATTCTGCATGTTCTAGGCAAAGCACATGCCAATATCCGTGTTAAAAAAAAAAAAAAAAAAAAAAAAAAAAAAACCCAAGAAATTCCTACCTTAGTCTACCTACCCATTTTTCCGAGTCCGTTAGTGGAAACGAAGATATTTTTTTACTTGGCCTTATCGACAAACACGGGGCCTGCAACACAAGCAAGTGTAAACAGACACGAGCCCGGGCATGGTTTTCCGTTATGTGCGTTAATTTTGCCGACCTTCGGTCATAAACTTCATTTCTCTCTTGTTCTGTTGTACAGAGTTTTATTCCTTTCAAACATTTTAAGAAACTTAAAACAACAAACTTTGGTTAAAGGCATCATGAGGTTACGCAACTGACACAGAATCACGCAAATCTTAGGGTCAACTTCGTCACCGTGCGGTGCGAAATCTACGTATTTTCCTTGCTTTGCGTACAGAATTTTCATTCCTGCCTTTATCTGTGTCTAGATTAGTTCCATCAATGTCTTTTTATGAAAGTATTATGTAAGTATTTGGCATCTTCGTCCAAGAATCTTTGCGTGAATACGGCATGTTTTCCTGCCCAACAAATGGAATATGACTCGAGCACATGGCAAACAACCAGTTTGATTGGAAGGTGACTGGCACGTGACCAAATCTATCAAATATGAAACCTGGAAATGTCCTAGTGCATTTATAATGAAATAAATTAAAATGACTTTGATTGCCTTGATTCCCTGCACATTTGCTGTGTTGCATTCCCGGCCTCTCTAGTGACAAAACACAAAACCTTTGACCGATTGATTCTACATTAGCTAGGCTTTGTTCTAAAAACTTGTAAGTAATACATATCTGTGCACATTCTTTAGATTTATAAAGGTTTAAATGTACATGCACTCTCTTTTAATGAGCGACGTACTTTTTCTCCTAATGTCGCCCAACTAGTGGTTTCAGAGATGAAGATTTTTTAAGACTTGCCCCCCCCCAAAAAAAAAACAAAAAAAAAAACAAAAACAAAAAAACAAAAACAAAAAAAAACAAAACAAAAAACAAAAAAAAAAAAAACCCAAACCCCCCCCCAAAAAAACAAACAAACAAACAAAACAACCAAAAAAAAAAAAAAAAAAAAAAAAACACAAAAAAAAATCAATGGACCGTGACAAATTGAACAAACTTACATTGCTACCAAGTTTGAAGTCAATCTGGCTGATGGTTTCGGAGAAGAAGTCAAAAATGTGATTAGCATTCGAACGCCCATTGACTTACATAGTAATCAACAGGAAAGGTGCATTTACCAAAAAGTACCAGAATTGAAAAAATCGTTTAAAATCAGCAATCCGCAGCATTACCATCAGTGAACATCTTTGTTTGACCCTTCTATAAGAAACATATCTACCAAGTTTCAGCTTAATCTGAGTGAAAGTTCTGGAGAAGAGGTCGAAAACAGCAGAAGCACACAAAAAATCATAAAAAAAATTACATCGCCACCTGGTGAACAAATTAAGAAGTAGAACTCCCCAGGAGTATTTCTGTGTGATATCAAAGCAATTTGGTGAGCGGTTTCAGAGTAAAAGATTTTTTAAGATTTGCTCCTAAAATGAACAAAATTATTAATAAAAAAATCCAAAAATCATTGGACCGTGACCATTTGAACAAACATGGTAGAGACCCACCCAAGGTACATCCCCACCAAGTTTCAAGTGAATCTGACCGATGGTTTTGGAGAAGAAGTCGAAAACATGAATTACCACAGCAGTCCACATTCACTTACATAGTAATCAATAGGAATATATGCATTGGCCAATAAGTACCCGAATTGAAAAAATCGTTAAAAATCAGGGATCCACAGCAACGCCACCTAGGGAACAAACTTGTGTGACCTTTCTACCAGAAACATTCCCACCAAGTGTCAGAATAATCTGAGTGATGCTTTTGGAGAAGAAGTCGAAAATGACAAAAACACACAAAAATTCATAAAAAATAGAAAATATCGCAGCGCCACCTGTTGAACAACTTAAGGTCTAAGGGTCCCCAGAAGTGTCTCTATGCAATTTCGAAGCAATTGGCTCAGTGGTTTCGGAGAAGAAGATTTTTTAAGATGTAGAGACGCATCCAAGGCACATCCCCACCAAGTTTGAAGTCAATCTGGCTTGTGGTTTTAGAGAAGAAGTCGAAAATGTGAATTGTGGACGACGGACGACAGACGACGGATGACAGACGGACGACGGATGCCTAACCATCACATAACCTCAGCTGACTAATAAGTCAGCTGAGGTAAAAAGTGACGCAACAAAAGTTATACGCCTTTATGCTAATATGAGAATATACAGTATATATAATGGTGGTTTCATCCCTGAAGGAAAACTGATGCTGGCAGATGAAATTTAAAAAATTCACCTTCATCTCAAATTGTTTTTCTCTAGATGTTGCCTTATCACTCATATTTGTCTCATCAAACCATTTGAGATGGCTATCTTTATTTGTTTATGTAAAATATAACAATTAAATTGTGTCAATGCTTACGATAGGGTATATTTCTGAATTTTCACGTATTAACCAAAACAACAATGATATTTGCATATTTTGGGGAAAATGAAAAAGAGTGACTTTTAAATTGGTATTCAGGTTAAATTCTTTATTTTAAAAGAAGGTTGAATGGAGATGAATGATTTTTTCAAAGGAAAATATGTTGAAATTGACTTGAATCCTTGCATATTTAAAAACAGCTGAAAAATCCCCCAACTACTTGATATTTGAAGATGGAAACTAGGGAAGATTACAAACTGATCATGATGGCCTTGTAACTACTAAATAGTGGCAATACGGCTGACATATCTGTGTAATAACAAGTGTGTATCATCAATAATTGAAATTTCATTAGAGCAGCGATGAGGCAGTTTGTACCACTCGGCAGCCAACATTTTTAAGGCGGGGGGGGGGGGTATCAAGATCAATGTAGGTTCACTGACCAGGTTTTTCTGGCAAGCTGTATTATTTTGTTACAAACAGATAATAATAATGTAACCCAAGTGAAAAAAATTGAGATGATATCAAATCTTTGAAGAAAGAATAATGAATTTTATTGATTGGTGGGGTCAGATCAAAACACTTAAAATTGCATCGGGAATCCATTGTGATAGTACATGGAAAATTGTTATATTTCCAAAAGTATACTAGTTAGCTGAATTTTATTTTCACAGTATTACATCTGTATGGGTTAGTATTTCATATGCATAATTGACATGAATATTAATTGTCATTTGCATAATGCACGAACTTCTTACAGGAGACGGACAAACACGTACGCACTTCTTCGATCATATTCATGTTATATGGCAGGATTGGCGCCTGTTTATTCGTTTAAAGAAATGCTTATACATTCGACAACATGCAATAATGCAAAAAAGTTTCCACATTATTATGCAGAGGAATATTTCACTTGCGCGTTTTTTAACTGTAATTCATTGCACTGTTTTTTGGTCGCATGTATGGTTGTGAATGCGCGTAATACAATTCATACAATGTAAAACAAATAAAAATAATGATCACTTGGCGAAAAGCATCTACATGTACACATCATCACCTCTCACAGCATTGGGGGGGGGGCTTGACTTAAATGATTATCCCGAGAAGGATAGAAGCATTAAGACCGCCCAAAGAAGGAGGCAATGGAATGTGCCGACGCAAGCTTCCCCCAATGAATAGAAATGAGTAGGCGTGGTCCAGAACCAATGATTTGTGAGGGGTAGGGGAGAAAAGAGGGTGTGTGTGTGTGTGAACGGAATTAAGCTCGCAGTGGATGTAGCGGAAGGCGTGCACATGCCACGGGAGCGAAACTAGGAGTGAGGGTTGGAATCTCATGGGGGTTGCCTCCGATGGCGATTGCAGGCCAGACCCCAACGAGAAACCCACCAGGATCAGAATCTCGAAGTGGTTGCTGCGGATGGCGATCGCTGTCACTGGAGAGAAACCCTGAATGATATATAGGAAGGAAAGACAGGATGGGTATAATCTGTACCGAAACACAAAAACTGTCGTGCACGGGTCGTGCAGGATCAAGAACAAGGAACAGATGGGTTACCAGTACACAAGCAAACTCCTCAGTCTGCACATTCCTACACAAACCATTATTGCTTAAAATGTGCTGTCAGCAAAGATCAGCCTGAGATAAAGTGTGCCCGTATATAGAGTATAAAAACATCCGGTCCGGTGGTCGAGCTAACTGTTATAATAAAATATATTAACGCTGGTACGGAAAGCACACACACACACACACACACACACACACACACACACACACACACACACACACACACACACACACACACACACACACACACACACACAAAAGCTAGGCTACAGTAGAGAGCACACAAAACCAAAATGTGCGAGAACAACGATAATGATACACATGTAGCTACATTGTTTGAAGACAATTTGATATGGGCTGGGAGGGGGGGGGGCTCACGAGACATTTACTGTAGGAAAGACCCATTGTGACTCAATATTATGCATATTCAAGATCAAAAATATGTTTTTGGTTCTGCCAATGTACTCTGAGCACTAGCAATAGAAACGTTTGGCACGGAGGCACCCCCCATGAGATTCCACTGAGAACTGAGTTACTCCGGAGGCGTACATAATAGCAGTGGATCCACACAACGCCTGTTACTGGTAATAACTGGCCTGGTGGTCTAAATGATAAAAAAATCCGGGACGCTCTCTGGTCGTGAAGCCGCTGTTGGTGCGGCTTCCTGAAACAGATCGAGGTTACCTGTTGATAATGCGTCACTTAGAAAGTTTGCCTGGGATGGCAGCCAGTGTGAAGTATAGTCAAAATTGTTAATAGCAGCGTCCATTGTAAATTGCCTAAACAACTTCATGATCCTAGGGCAAGACAATAGTTTCTTGCTCAATATGTGCACAGTACTTTTATATCAGGGTGCTATAATATCCATTTCCGTGACCACTGTGCACCCCACATATGGGACTAAGTGCTGTAGGGCACAATTCTAATAAAGCCATAGAGCAATGCTGTGTATCTACACTAGGCAAGTAGTCTTTCCATTCTCAAAAAAATAATTGCCCTGTATTTTAATTGTAACCACAACATCCCATTGCGAAGAATCTGTGCTTACGTCAATTGTTTTAGTTTTAGTATAATTATTGTTCAAGAACATAGAAAGTCAATTCCACTTCTGTAGAATACATAACCACTTATCTATGTCCGGCTGGCAGTCATGGCTAGGGATAACAGTGTCCCATAACTTATGTGCTAATTTAGCTGCTTCTAAGAGTCGTAATATGAAAGCCCTGCACATTGTCATCACGCGGGCAGCATGATGCAGATGCCCTAGCAGACTAAGTAACTCCCGTTTCGTACCTTTGTCTTAGTTTTTGTAGGCCTTAAAAAATTACGGAGTCTATTGAGCTTATCGGGAGTCAAACGTGCTTCCATGTGTGTGCTATCCAGAGTAATCCCAAGATAATCTATTACAACGGATGGGCCTGTTGTTTTATGATGACTTAGAGGGATGCCGAGTCTATCAAAAATCATAGTCATTATTGCCATAGATCTTGTCGCAAGTATCAATGAACTGTCAATAGTTAAAAAGGCATCTAACAGAAACAATAAATAACGAACGTCGCAGTTATGTGTTTCGATGAAGAACACTGCTTCACTAAGTAATATTTAAATTTAATCTAACTTTTAACATTGCAAGTATCGGAGACAGCCTGGTGTGTTATGAGACCATAACACATGAGCCTTGTGTGTTATGGGCCAATAACACATGTGTCCCGCCCACACTCCAATAGGCCATGCCCACCTGGGTGTCCGGAACTTAACACTTGGGCATGCTGGGTATATCAGTTTCTGGTCGTTTCTCTTAATTCTATGTTTAAATTGTCTAAATTTCGTGTGAGAGCAGAAAATTTAAGATAGAAATGTAAATATAAGCAATGAGGGTCGCTTTTGTGTGTTTTATGGCCTAATGACGCGGCTGGTTGAAGCTGGCATCGGGCGAGGCTCACTAGCGTGCGCCACGCCCACGACGTCAGCTTCAATGACACGCGTCATTATGCCAAAACACACACAAAATCGACCGTCATTTCTTAAATGTAAACAAAAATGGACTGGAACGGGAGCCAAATCACAAACGTGTATAAAAATATAACTTATCGTTCCACCTTAGACCGAAGTAACATTACCATGCGTTAAATGTCGATTGTTGTAAATTGCAGCTTTAGAAATATGATGACGATGTCCTACATAAATCATGTAGTTTGATTAAACATATAGCTTATTTATAGCTTATTCATTAGTTTTGCGTTGTTGTAAACTGTAGCTTTAGAAATATAATGCAAATGTCCTACATTTCAATAAATTAAGTCATTTGATCACACATATAGCTTATTTATAGCTTATTCACTAATTCTAACCCAACAATGACAGCAAAGAGAGTCAAGAGTTACCAAAATGTCACATTTACTTTTCAAAACCTATCTCAAAAGAAACAAATCTCACTCCTGACTTCAGACAGGCAGTCACACGTATAAGGAAACTTGTGGCCTTAAAGTGGTCCTCTCCATCTTTCAAATATCCTTCATCAGCTACAAATTTTATTTTCTCCAGCACATAAAGACATAACCACCTCAAACCCAAATTACACCACTGTTGCCAAAGGTTAGAAGGGGCATGGCAAGCCTGTGTGGTTACTGACCGCGTTGTACGAAATCTGAATTCAAAATACAATGTCACGAAGTATTGACTCAATTAGTCACAGCGAATGTCACTGAACTGATTCTAGCTCTTATGATGAAACCGTCCATACACTTATGTTTTTCCTCATCTTAGCAAAACGCTTTTCGGCCTGTTGTCTTCCATTCATACGCTACAAGGTGGGTTTTAGGTATATGAGATTGCCGAATATGTTGCTTGCCTCACCTTAAAACATGAGCAGACTACCTTCATGCTACAGGGACAAAACTCAGGCTAGGTTACCCCAACGCTAAGGGATATTTGTTTTTACTTATTTTATTCTTTAAGCTGGATTCCATTTGATTGGAAATCCTGAATTCTATGTGATTTGACAATACCGTATAAGATGTGAATCTGAAAAATTTTGCTTTGAGAAATAATTGTTTAGTTCTATTAAGCAATTTGATGACCTAAAGCACCTTTCCACGAAGGGGTCTTTTAGATATAACTGTACCACGTAGCAGGAGGCTCACCTGGTCTCAATTACGCCCCCTAGCATCATTGCTTTGGTCTCACGTATGCCCTATAGCATAAGATTCTTGCTACATACAAATGAGACAATCGGTAGATCGTCTTTGGTTTGGATATCGAACTTTGATCCATTAACTTGGGAAGATGTTTTGCCGCATTAGTAAGACGTTTGCTATGGAATAAATCCAAAGGCTACTATCAATGTGATTGTCGATGGACTTGATATGCCCAGTCGTGGTGGCAAATGCTTCAATACTTAATATATTGCATTTTGAAGATAAGTAAGCATTTGATAAGTTTTGTGTTGAAAACTTAATTGTGCAAAACGTATTTAATTTCTGATCTACTATAAAAATGTTGACCTTTGTCACTGATATTCAGATGGGTACATGTATTTTTGCATCTCGGGCTTAAGTTTTACGCGACATCCATATTGCTGGATAGTAATGCTTCACACTTCCCCGTACCCATAAGAAAGCCGGGTAAAGCAATATATGTATGTATGTATGTATGTATGTATGTATGTATGTATGTATGTATGTATGTATGTATGTATGTATCTATCTATCTATCTATCTATCTATATATTGTTACATTAGGGGTTCTTTATGTTGGTACTTGGGTCAGAAGCAATTCAGCACAGTCAAAGGGTGGTCAGCTTGCCAATGCCTGCTAGTCTGTAACATTTGGACTGGCCTTTCTACAGCTTGGTGACACATAAAATATGCTAGATGGGGACACGTTGCCATGCATATGTTACGGCGCAACTTCAGACACAATGTGTAAATCACTGTGAACCATCCCAGAACAGTCAGCAAAGCATTGGTAAAATGCCTAGTACTGAGATTTAAGAGTGCACTATAGTTGTTAGAAGAATTGGGTAGCCCAGATCTCACAAAATTGCAGCTGGATCGGAGCGGTGACACCTACTATCGTGATATCAGTATGCTAATACCTGCCAAAATATTACCCTCCTCAACAGTTACATTAATATAATAACTGTATAACTGCGAGTGATGGCAGAGACATATATTTGGATTACATCCATCCATGTGTTAGTTGTTATCATTGCAGTGGGTAAAATCATGACAAAGGAAACTGTTTACTCAGAGTCATCCTGAGCAGATATGGCTAAAGTCAAGGTACAATATTTCAGTCTTATCGTCTGCAACCACTTCCTAGTCATCTTTACCCTATTATGTAGTTGATACTCTATATTCACCATAGGGTTACCTGTAACTGTCCAACATATATAAATAGACAAGTCTGATTGTACATAGTGTCGAAGATCCTCTATAGAATTTTGACATAGGCTGCATTAGGCAATATATAGTAAAGGGTCTTCATCGGGTAAATGCTTAGAACATGTTTCGGAGCCTGTACTCATACATATCTCTCTTAGTAGAGGCTCCTTGTCTGAGCTAAATATTCAGCAAAGACAACCCACATTATAATGAATACATATGAACGTGGTACATGATAAATTAGCTAAATAAGTGAAGCTTTCCTTTTAATTGCAAAGCTTCATTATGAATAGAGAATACATAGAAAACAAAACATAATTACTCAATTTGTATAGTACAAATTCAGATACAAATAATTTTGCTGACCATGGAACTAGTATGTATAATTTCCAGCTGGATAGCTCACCTTAGTCCAACCATCTACCAATGTATAATTGAAATAGAAACAAACTACAGCCTTATATTCAGTCCCATTGCTCATAAAGTAAACACTTACAGCAAGACAGCTCTAAAAAGTCAGGGTATTTCTAACAAGTACTGTAACAAGAGCCAGCCTGTACCAAAAATGCAAAACAAACTCCATGAGGACACGTGCTCCTGAATATAAAAGTTTAAAACAGTCAAGCTCTGTTTTGTTGCATACTCTGAGTTAATGTTTCAGAAGAATGAATCAAATTTTTCATAATTATGTAAATACAGTTGATTTCTAGACAAGTGCTCAGGACAGCCTATGACTGACTCCTGGCCTGGGACTTAATCTTTCAAAGAATGAGTTAAGTTTGTGATGATTCATTTAATACTGCACATGTCTGGACTAGCCGTCAGGACAGCCTATAACTGACTCACAATTCTGATGTGGGACAGCCAGCTTGAGTCATTTTCGACATTGGCTAAATGTGCACTTACATGCTACCCTGAAATGTCTGAAAGGTGGATATTAAATCAATGATGACAAAGCATGAAAGTGAGTAGCACAACAGGCAAGACTAAAATCTCTTATATTATTTAAGCCAAATGTTCTGACAACCCCTGGATGTTTACAGCAAAATTTGTAGACATTATGTGTGCATCAGAGCTACCGAGATAAAATTGTTATTTCCCCACCTGCTTTTCTTTTTTCCCTCCCCAATTGCAACATTCTGTGAAGTCAACAGCTTATCCCTGGACACACACCCTCAGCCAACTTGTTTGTCACTTTCTCTTAATATCTTAAATATTGGCATGGCTGCCTGTGCCCACTTCCCTTTGCTTTATGGTACAAAATAGATGCAAAAGTTCATTTTATGCCAGCCTTTTTTACGTTATATGTTTCAATCTATAAAGCATTATCTCCAAATTAACATCATTACCACATTTTGTTTAAATTTGAAAAGTTAATGGATGAAGCTAATCAGAGCCTTAACTCTATTGACTGACATGCTATCTCATTAATTACATAATAGTAATTAGGTTGAGTCACTGGGTGTTGTTTGAAGTCCAGGTCAAGTTAGACCCCCCACAGCGATGACCAGCAGGAAAAATGTGGGTGAAATCCATCCTATGAAATGGCTTTAAGCCAGGTATCTTTAGCTGAAATGTATACCTTTTGAATATTTGAACAAAAGTGAATATTTGAATCCTCTATATGGTTGACCCATATCCAGTTTATGAATCCATGCTGATTTCATCACAAGCTTCTAACCCATACACTTTATATAAGATCATGTTGGTTGAATCGTAAATGACTAACTAATACCAAGTACATAAATCCATGCTGGCTATTTCACAATTTGCTTACTCAAACACAGTGCAGAGAATCATGCTGGTTGGTTTAAACATATTTCGTTTGAAAGCACCCCTGGCTGACTAACCCATGCACCGGTAAATGAACAGGCTGGCTAAATCTCAAGTGGGTATTTAATACTCAGTGTATAATACCATGCTGGCTATATCATTAGTGGCAACCCATTCCCAGTATCTTCTGGTAATAGCAAACAATGAGCCAGCCTATCTGTGAGTAATTATGTCCACATAAACAAGGGGATCAAGGAAAGCACCTAAGTAAAATTATTGAAATCATTGTCTCACACGAGTGAGATCCTGTGTGAGGTTAAATTCCTATGTTACAGCTATAAACAGAAAAAAACGGGCTTTAGTCTTGTATCTAAAATGTGTGTTGCTTTTTTGAAGACAGACTTTAATAAGATGATTCACATATATGTAAACGAGTTTCAGGTGACTGGAGAAATAAATCTTTGTTGTTGTAATCGTTAAACAGGATATGCACATACATAGAAAACATTAGTCCTAGGTATTTGCAGTTTTGACACATACGGATTTGTGCATTTTAGGCTTGCTTCTATGGATATTTGATATTGCCGAATACAATATGTCATTGCTATAAAATAATAAAGCACATCATACAGGGTACAGAATTTTGATCAACATAAAAAGCGTTGCTGTAAACATAAATTAGTTTTCAAAGGATAAGACACACCCGCAAAATGAGATAAGCAAAATGTCTTTTAATAATTATATATAATTATATGGTCAGTTCCATTCTCACTCTTCGATGCACCCTACCAAAGAAAATGCAAATATAGGCAGCCAATAGAAAAACACATGGGGCGTTGACATTCACACAAAGACAAGCTTGTACAGCTGTTTGACAGATAAGTCAGAGCAAATATCTACATTTTACCAGGCACTAATACTTCCATTTTTACCAATATGGGACTAAAAGTTTTTATTCTGATTCTCGAAAAATATTTTGGAATGTGATGCATTCGTGATAGGATGAACTAAACAAAGTGCTAAATTTGTGATTCTCTCAGGAGTAATGTGAAGCCCATACGTTGATCTTTCCGTCAATTAATTTGAAAAATGCTTCAAAATATAAAACATGTTTGATGCCTCAATGCACAGATTGCCACATCCAAGTAAGAAGCGTAATAAGTTTGAATTAAATGGATATGTGTATTAAAGAGGTACCATAGCCATCCATTTAATACTGATGGTTGCAAACTGTACTTTAAGAAGTATAATGAACCAATCCTACATTTCAATATATGAAGAAACATAATTACACATATAGCTAATTTACTTTGTGCTTATTTTCAAAATCAGTGAAGGGCTATATACCTGAAGCAGACACACCATCAGGCTAGACATGGCTTTGTGTTTGCCCAGTTGACCTTTGATTTGTGGGCCTGCTTCTGAGGTGTTGGGGGGGGGGGGTAAACTGGATATTCCACCTTTTCAAAAAGATTTGTTGTGATACATCACGACTTACTGTATTGTTATATTGCTTTACTGGTATTTCAAGGGTCTTCCAAATCCATTGTTTTTCATACAGATAAAGAAGAAAATGAACTCGCTAATCCTTGCCCTGCTTGTGATGTCTGTTTTCTGTTGGGCAAGTCCGGCTGGTTTGGTTTCATTTTGTTTTTACCATCTTGTTTTTGTTTTGTTGTTGTTTTTTTTTGTTTGTTTTTGTTTTTACAAGCATGAATACGTTTGGTTTTGAGGTTGATGTTACCCAACCATGGCACAAATAATTTTAATGATGTAAGCTGTAAGAAGATAGACATCTGTGATTATATTTGCTCAAATGCTATACAGCTGGGGCTCCGTGATTATTTACTGTGTGCCGCATTTTCTGACCAGTTCGTCTTGCAATGAAATGTTTTATTTTGCTATTGTGAACACAAGTGCAAATCTTTTGCAGTCAGATGTTAAAGGTTGGATAGTGAGATACAAATAAAAAGTTATGAAATGACTAAAAGTGACAATTTGAATATTTTAGAGAAAATACAGAAATGTACGTTGAATGTGAATATAATTACAATTTTATGGTTCCATTTGACACTGAACAAATTGTCAATAAGATATTGAATCTCATTTTGACAGAAAAAAAATAGAGAAAAGTGTTCATTGCAACTACCTCACCCGCTGGTCGTTTTCACATAGGGAACCACACCATAACGTAGGAGAAACTTGCATTTCTTTCATTATTTTGTAACAAGAATAACGTCAAAGGTTACTTGTTAGATGGTATAAAAATATATTAATTCTATTATGCTCAGAATTAGAAAATGTTAGATGTTTTTTATTGATGTCTTTCATATCAATCAAGGGAGGGCATAGTGCCTCTAGGAATGTGAGGTGACCTCTCCTTTGGCCCAGGACGAATCTGTTGGTCTTCCACTGGACATGACAGAAGCATCCCCAAAGGAAGTCATAGCCAGCAACTATTGAGTGCCCGCCAGCTACACCTGGATGTGGTACCTATGCTGGTATGTATATTGATTGTTATGTTCTGTTTGACTCACATCATTGACATCTTATTGGAAATAATGTCATACATAGAGACATTGTTCCTTTTCGTCTTATACTGCTACCTCTTTAGCTACAGTAACAACAACGATGCTATGGTGGTGTATATAGAATTAATTTATTACTGCTATTGATTATTTGATGAACTTCTTGATTCTTGTTGTCGTGATAACGTCATATGCTCCAAGGTCAGATGGTCAGGTATGCTTCGATTTGGATAGACAGTCCATGAACATGTGTAAAAATATAACTGACATAATATTACATTAACCCTTTTTGCTACAACAGAATGGTCCACACTGAATTGTTTTAGATTATGCACTCTGTTGGAACAGAGAAGAAGTTGCATAAATATTTTAGCATATCGGCTGTAAGATTACAGACTTTGTAGTAAAAACAAAAAGGTTGATAAACATTTAAGCAAATATGACATCATATTTTTAACAATTGTATTTCATCCTGATGGACGGATTTTGTGTACTACTAAAGGGCACATCTCCTGTGGTAGGGAAGTGTTCTAGAAAATGTACATCTCCTGCAGTCGATTATACTAGTATTAAAAGGCGCAAAATAACTCATGTATGCAAAATTTAAAATAAATGGGAATGGTAATATGGATATTACACGAAACAAAAATAAAATTAGTCTTTAGGGGTTCAAATTTATACCAGACAAGTATTTTGTAATTACATTTAAACACTAACAAGAGGCAAAAAAGGCAGTCACAATGCGTATTAGATATGCACAAAAATGGTTATAGTAATGTCTGTTCATGATTCTTCTTTTACCATTTAAAAAAAAAAAGAAAAAAAACTCAGTTCAGATGGTCAGTAATGTTGGTTACATGATCATTAGTTGAACATAATAATGAAACAGATATCCATGATACTTTCAATCAACAGGCAGCATACATGGTAACTCTGATAGGTTCAGGATATTAGCACCAGTTGGACAGGGTACAGATGATGATCTTACACAGGTCAGGGCAACAGTACCTTCAAAATAAAACAACCAAACAAAATGATCAAAACGGCCATAACAATGGAGTAGGTGTCATAAGTTATCAACATCTGTATCAAAGTTTACACTTAATTATCTTTTTTATAGAAATACTGAATGTTCGTTGACAAATGATGTTAGATTATTTTAAACAAGCAATGAGATAAATCATTAGCTGTGTGCTTGAAGTTTTGACTAATATTACACACTTTCGACACAGCGTGCATTGAATGAGCTACATAAACTACCAGGAATTTTAGCTTTTCAGATATCACATAAATGATATGTTCATGGTAAAAGATTACTTGTGTGCTATTGCTGTCCATCTGAATACTTTAAATAAATTGATCTAAAGTGTACCAGCTGCTTTGACAAAATACATAAAATTGTATACATACACAGACACAGACACACAGAGAAACACACACACACACACTCACACACACACATATATATATACATATATATATATATATATATATATATATATATATATATATATATATATATATATATATATATATATATATGTATATATGGATATATCATGGAAAGATAAATACGTGCATACACTCATACTTGCAGGATCAATACAGGTAATTTCAGTTTCATTCATCACTTTTCAGTTAGTGTACTTAAAAGAAGCAACTTTGGGATAACAATGTTTGTGTGCCTCCTAGTTTTAGAATAAACGATTTTATGGGATGTAAAATTGAATGTTATGCACTTAAGTACAAAAGGGTCACTCACGCACTTATTACGTATTTTGGTGTGCCAATTATGCATACCATGCCTTAAACCCGCATGTAAAAAGAGTAAGATAAATATCAACAACTCTTAAAACCCAAGTGTAAACCATAAAGGTAACGGATAATATCTGAATGCATACTGGGGTCCTTTAAATTAAAATCTTGGCAATATGATCTTATTTTGTTTCAGGGAACAAATTCTGTTCACTGCAAAACTGGAATCAACATTTTAACAGATATGAAATGTGAGACTAATGATGTGAAAGGAGTTCATGTGGGTTATTCTGATGATAACATGTCTTTATCATATGTATATATAATCAAATTTCCGCACAGGATCATCTTTAACAGGCAAGGGAGCAAGATGGAAGGCGTTATACATTCATATAACAATACAGTTATACAATGCTATCTATGCTTAGTTGCGTTTATTTTAAACTTAATGTGCTTCTTGCTGAGAGATGTAAATTTGTACTTGTGTCTCTTGAATAAATGTCTTTCAAGGCAGTTTGTGGAATTTGGTCTTGGTATAACAAATGCCGTTATGTCAAAAACATTTTTACAAATCTATGTTGAACAAAATAACACCAACAGATCCCTTTGTGTTGGGAACAAATTCACTTATTGCTTAGCAATGGTCCCTTACCCAGTCTTTATGCACATTCTGCTTCTAGCATCATGTTTACATCAGGTTCTCTCAAGCATTCTATGCACCTACCTATCTGTGGAATTATCTTTACACCCAGTCCTATCCAATCCTTATGCACATATTATACATTATTTTGTACATTGTAATGGTGGAGACAAAGTTCCTTATCAATATTGGAGGCATGGTGTGTCGTTGTTCTCATACATTTGAACACGTGATCGCATAATATGTGTTGTGATGATATGTGAACAAAATTGGGAGTAATTTCCTGCAAAACTAGTCAAGAAAAAGCCGAAACATGTCATTGTGGCTGTGGTTTCGATATTGTCAGCTGTATGTGGCGTGTAAAATGCTTCATGTTGCATTCAACAGGACTTTTGTCAATGGGGCTTAAGTTAGATGTTGTCTGCATAGAGTAAATAGTATACATGGATTGTTTTCTGCTTGTGATATTTGAACATTTTACCAACAACTTATTAATAACTCTATAATTTACCCACTGTCTCGTCAATCTTAAAGTAATAGCCGCTTGATTGATTGATTGGTAAACATTCTGACTTGCTGGTGAACCAGTCTGCTGAGTCAGCTGGCCAATTTAGTGATTAATCAGTTGGTCAATTCTACAAAGGTAACTGGTGCAGTATAAAGTAGCACTGGCCTCCAGCCAGATCCTGGAAAGTGCAATGCATACTGAAATAAAATAATAGAATAGCAATAAAAAACATAAAAAGAAAGCCGATGACACTGTAAAAAACGTTGCTTTTATATTTCGGGGGAAACATTTATATTTCCTAAGATATGAAATATGGAAGGAAATTTAAGTAAAGCATGGAATTCGGTTGATGATTTATCACCTTAATATTGTACGAACAAAGGATAAATGTCTTAATTTGAATAGTACATAGGTCACACAAACACACACACATACAGAACCAAAAGACAGTCCATCACACAGCACAGAAAATGTGGTATTTATCAAAGGGTTAAAAAAAACACTGTCATACCCAAACCTTTCAACCCAAGAATGACAACAAAATTAGATACAACAAAAAGCACAGATTCAAGAATTAATACTCATCTTCCAAAGTAAATGTGAAGAAATTAATTTCACTTTTGGCTTGAGACAGGCAGTCACCTGTAAAACCTAACTGGTGGTTTAAACCGGTCCTCTGAACCTTTGAAATACTTTTCATTGAGTTTTGATCTTAGTTTGTTTCCAAAACAGATAGGCATAGCCCATTAGAGCCTACAATTTATCATTTGCACCAAAGATAAAAGGAGACATGATAGGTCTGCCACTGTCTGGTTTTGCTTATTTACCAGTCAGCTCAGTTGACTGCAAAGGAAAAGAGTAGGCCCACGTCGTTTCAGGTGATATTTATGAATCTGTAAAACTATAAAAACGTTCGATCTCTATAATAATTATGAGTCAGAAAACACAACCTGCAAGAGTAATAAAGTCAATCAACATTAATGAAATAGTTCAGAAAAACATCATCCATGTCCATAAATCTCAACCAAACAATGGCAGCAAAATTGAATCACACGAAAGGCAGAGATGAGATTACCGAAACTCAACATTCATCCTTAATTGTCAATGTTGAAAATGTATTTCACTCCTGACTTGAGACGGGCAGTCATCTTTTTAAGGAAATTGGTGGTCTCAGACCAGTCTTCTCAACTTTTGAAATATTCTTCATTAACTACAGACTTCAGTTTTTTTCCAAAGCATATAGGCCACACCAAAACTTTACATTAAAAAGGGAGCTTGCATCTAATAAGATTAGATTTGACAAACACATCAACAAACAGTCAAATCTCGTTTGCTTGAGCAAACATATTCACAAACTGCTTCGGAACAACAGCTATTACTAATCTTTGAGATTGTAAGTCATGCTGCACGTTTCTGCTTTCTTCTAGCACAAAATTGGTCTTTCTATTTTGATTAGCCAACAAAAATGATCCAAAATATTGAACATTTTTGTCATTTTTTTTCACAGAATGCTGCATCAAATTTAGCAGCACAACAGGGCTGGCCCACAGAGGATATGTGTAGCAAAGAGGTAATATTGCAGGCCATACAATGGTGTGTGGTGTAAGCTGGTTTTATAAGCATTAAGCAAACATGTTTTATTGGACTAAAGTAAGTTACGGCATAATTTGTTTAGAATGTGAAAGGGGAAATTGAATGATATTTTAATACCATCATATGTTGGGCATGGTGACATCGTAGAAAGCACACATAGCAAGCAGGGCAACTTGCCCAGGGCGAGTAAATTAATCTAACATTGGTCAGGACTCAACCATCTCAAAAAATGTTTCATCTACCAGAATGGTCTTGTTTATCCCTACAGTTTACATTGTTTTATCGGCAGACATACAAAATTATGTAAATTTTTTTCTACTCTTTAGATCAATACAGCAATGAATTACATGTACATATATGCACCAATTTATCACGGTGGATTATGTTAGGATGATTAACATAAATTATTGAAATTTTTCGAGACTACTTACTTTCTTTGGGTGACTATTCTGGTGTGGCAAAGGCTTCTTCGGTCACACATTCTGTTGTAAGAAGAAAAATCACTACTGTATTCGCAAAGCATGACTTGTCATCATTTCTCTACCACTTGAACAAAATCAATGCTTTTACCCTATTTCAACTGAATTGAACGGTAATTTTACAATGTTTGCCTTTCTCAGTTGATGACAATATTGCATGTAAAATTTACATTGACATTCTAATGCATTTTTATGCCACGCGATTGATTCATAACAAAAAGGCTGGGAAGGATCAGCGTTTGTTGCAAGTAGATTGAGTTACAGGGAGGTATACTTGTGGCTGGTGCCTTTCCTGATCCAATTTATGCATGTCATTTTTGCAAATGCACCGATTTCTCATTGTTGCTTCTATAACTAAAATGGAGCTCGCACAATGTCAAGTTATGAATATTTCAAGCATTTTCATTAGTCACACTTACCTGTTGCACAAGCATGCCATTTGAGACCAGAGACACTTTGCTACATGACATGGTAATGAATAGATAAATGGATTATGATCGTTATTGTCTTCACGACCTGTAATTGGTTATGTACATTTTTTTAAAAGTACATTTCTCACCATTTACATTATACGGGGTTTTCTAGGTTTTTTATGGGTAAAAAAAAGGTAAGGACTTTTTAGGAGCAACATATAATTCTCATTTTCTAAGTTTGCTATACTTTTCCATGTCTGATTTCTCCCGCTAGAAAGTTACTATCCTGGCGTGGATTAAAATTGGATTGATTTGTAGTTTAATGGTCATACTCCATCACCGTAATGAAGGAATGAAAGGATGTGCAAGATCTGATGTAGATAATGTCATCATTATAATAGTCATCATCCACACGTCATCACCCACACGTCATAAGTATATTCCAACAGATCAGGAAATTGTACTTATCTGGACTCATGTGCCCTTAAAATGTCTGCTAAGAATGCATCAGATGTACATATATAATTTGCAGCTGTCAGTCCAGTTATGTTCCCATTTCTGATCTATAAATTAAATCTATGGTTTAAAATCAGGTGCGAGAGGATGCACGATGCAATGAATGTTCTGCACAACCTGCATTTTAACTGTGCTATTAACGAGCGTAAACACAGCCAGTGGTAACATGCCTTAACACAGATATTATCAGAAACGTGTTGCATAATGTGGGGCTGTATTTCAGTTGGTAGTACAATAGCTCTTAACGATTAGCCATACCATTACTCATGGCGCCACACAAGATGTCAGCTCATCTGGTCGCACTTGCACTGGCCTGAGGCATGGGAGTCCTCTGGTCTTACATACTCATAACATGAGGGTCCATTCCATATGAATGAGGCAGTCAGTGGATCACACTTTTTCAAATCCAGTGAAGCGTTTCCATGGTTACCAGAAATAAATCAAAATAAATTTTCATTTGGTAATTGGAGGTGACCAACCTGAAATTCCCGGAGATCGAGGAAAATGAGATTGGTTTCTTTAAATATGGACAATACCTAACACGTGCATTTATCAGAAATCGCACGCTGACATAAACACTTCATTCGTACTAAAGCTGACTTCATAGAAATTAATTTACTAACTTGAAGTGCTCTTTCAACTGTACTATGTCCTTTGATATTAAGAGTCTGGGTTGCTCATCATTCGTACAATTCTCGTATTGTCAGGAAAACTTTCAAAAATTAAATTTCTTTTAAAAAAATAATATAATGGAGGTAACTCGGGTCACACATGTTGTATGTCTCAGTATATATGAATCAAATCTCACATTTCTAATAATTTGTTAATACAATCTACTAATATTTCGCTCGATATAAACTAGAATCATGTTTTTATTATCCTTATCGAACGCAAGAGAGAAAAAACTGTTTATAAAATTACATGCAACTGGATTCTAAATAATTATGCCATGCAAGTGTGAAGGCCACTGCATATCAAGGTCTGATACGTGTGAAGGTCATCATTAAACACAATTTTATCACTCAACTCTGATCAACGGTTCAGAAATCTCACTTTACAAGCTAACGTCGTGATTTATCTGTAGTTCTATTTTTAACACATTTTCATCCATCTTTATTGCAGAAACTTCAAGAAAACAGTTTCAACTTTGAACTCTTTCTCTCTTACATTTGGTGAAAACAATTTACGATTTATTCCCAGACTCTACTTTTTATTATCATCCTGACAAGAAACATACAAATCCCAACCTCAAAGGCTTTAAAAATGGATATCCCCCACTTCCTTCAAAACCTTAGGACACATTTTCCGTAACTTTACTGCGCACGCATAAATAAAACTGCGCATACAGTCGTCCTTATATTTTACGATTCAGAAACTATACTGGTTCCTCCCTCTATAATTCATTTTAGCTGCTGCATGGTACTTCCACAGAGACAATTACGCTTCTGTTGTAGTTTCAATACGGTAGTTATAATCAACATTTCAAAGTACTACTTCCATGGATTAATTACCAAATAGGACAAATATATCCAACTTTCACAAAATATAAGTACTTTTTCTCTATACAAAAATGACTCTGAGTCTAATTCTCTAGACAATAATCATTAATAATGCCTCACGACACACAAAACTACAACATCTCACGTATGCAAAAGGCTACAACCTTCACATTATATTTTGTACCTCCAGACCCTCACTTTATCTTTTCCCAAGGACAAAGAGGAAAACACAAGACAGCATCGCCTTTCAGATCAACTGGTCTTGAATCAAGCTGTTTCCAAGACCCCTATTAAAAATATATATACTGCTGGAGAATAAAAGATGTCATTTCGGTCAGTATTTGCTACCTCCCTAACTTTGGACTATTTAGATGCCCCTTCACTTAAATCATTGTAGGCAGTGGCAATGGTCATACCACTCCGGTTTTATGCCCAGATAACCGATAAATATATTAATCAACTCCGTTTTGTGCATCCTTTATAAATATTATACATACTGTATCTATGTAGTAGTGTATAAAGCACACAGCGTCAGCATGCAAATTTGGGTCAAGCAGGATAAGGTTTGAAGCTACACACGGTTTCACACCATTTTGTTATTCTGGTAGCCACGCTGGAACACAGCTGCAATAAATTTGATAATATCATTCGTTAACCCCTTTTCCCACACACCAGCAGTATCACTGACAATTCTTGAAATTGTTCTTAACAAGTCTGCAGCAGGTGGCTATTTAAATGCCCCTCCACTTAAGTCATCATAGACAGTAGCCAAGGTCATGCCACTGTTGTTCTATGTCAATATACATAATCAATAAATGCATTAAGCAACTCGGTATTTGTATATTCAGAGATGTGGAAAGAGATGGATATACCACGGGCTCGGCCACTATTGTACAGGAGTGTGTTAGGTTGATTCAATTGATCAACGGATTAAGTGTTGAGTGCGAATGCTGAAACAATAATACCAGGCCCAGACACTTGCTTGAAGATCCCTAAAACAAGGGATGTATCACTTTCCACATCCATGCTGTAACAAAAGATAAATCATTAGCATATTTGCTTTGCAGTACAGTATTTTCCTGAAAACCCTTTTTTCCGAACATAAGTTGTTCAAAACAAGCTGAATACACAAATTGGAAACTAAAACTGCATTTGTTTTCAACTTTTGTATTGTAGCATGTTTGCTTAAAGGAACATTAAATAATTTTGGGAATTTATGTAAAGCTTGACCAATTAAGATGTATGATTGGTGTACACCGCCTTAAAATTAAGGGTAGGTAGGCCAGGAAAACTTTTTTAATGGTCGTATTATGTACACAAAAATAAATAAAAAATTATTGTCAACTTTTAGGAAAGACAGCATTGATTAATGGCCTATATAAATGCACAAAATAAAGAGGCCCAATTGAACATAGGGGGGGGGGGGGGGTAAAAAACCAGTAATTATTAACGTGGTAGCCATGATTATATTATTATTATTTTTTGAGGGGGAGGGGGATGACTGTGACCTTGTATTTTAATCCACATGTACTATATACTCAAACAATAACTTTGAGCTTTTTTGTTTCATTTTTTCCTTAACTCGTTGCAAATCTTTAAATGAAGATTGTCTATAGATGCCTTTATCATAAACAGAGATAAAGTGGCTCATAATAAGAGTCTCAGTATGTAGAGACCATCACTGGTTAGCAGTGGTCAGAGGGTAAAATAAGTTTTTTTGCCAGTTATCGTCATTTTTGCAACCTTTCCATGTAGTGATCACTCCTCGGGGAAGAACCCACTAACCTGCAATATTTACAAGCCATCACGTAAATGTTCAGGTGATGCGGCCATTTTTATCCGGTCAAGGTCGGCACTTACTATTTTTTTCTCGCACAAAAAGCCGACTTCACGCATTTAAATAATTCAAAATAACGTTGGAGTGCGGTCTTGGCCAGTAAAAATATTGATTCCATTAACAACACTTTTGTTCGATCAATGTTAACATTGCAGTTCTATGGGTGGCCAAGACTGCATAGTAGTGAGTAGTCAATGAATTTGTTCACAAATGTATTACTCTATCAAATGTCTCTTTCCACATCCCTGGTATATCTCTTATAAACGTAACACATATTGTACTGTATGCAGTGGCGTCAGTCATGCCACCGTTGTTTTATGCCTAGATGATCAATTAATATATTAATAAGTAACTGTGTTTTGTGATCTTTTATAAATGGTTAAATTACCCGTTTTCCATTCATTACTTGTTCAAATGCATTTTACATAATCTGTAAGCACCCGTTTACCTATATCTTAGAGGCTAATGATATCATATTGATATTCAAGAAATCAATGTTGACACATTTAAACCGACAGTTTCGAAATACAGGACACAAAGTCCCTGTTTGCTTACCACTCAAAGTAGGAAAAAAATATCATACATTCGAAAAAAATAGTGACTTTCCTGTGGCTATAAAATAGTGAAATAGCCTGTGATATCCTTATTCTGCTACTGATTAATTACATCTGGCTGGATCCTGTGGCGGAAAAAATGACGAATTGGCGTGGTATTACTCTGTTGTCGTTTGCATCATGCACAATTGTTGTTGCGTATACAGTGCTTCACCTGAAGAATGTTCCCAACAATTCATGGATATTCTTAGGTTTCCAAGGTATTTGAGACGTGTATGATTATCAACACTTTAGCAGTCACCAGACTTACCAGCAGCATTTGAGAATGCAATTTAATTCATTGTTTTAAATTCACATGTCCTGTGCTTTTGTCACAAGCTGAATTGAGATGAACTGCGTGATACATTTGTTTTCGTTTATTATCTTTTGAAAAGTTTGGCCAACATTTGTTCTATTTATTTGTGTGCAGGTGTTTCACTTTGGTGTCATTTTAATATATGCATGTGAATTGTTGATGTGATGTTAATCAAATATGCTTATGAATCAACTGTAGTTGAAGATAGATAGATAGATAGATAGATAGATAGATAGATAGATAGATAGATAGATAGATAGATAGATAGATAGATAGATAGATAGATAGATAGATAGATAGACTTTATTCTTTAACCAGGGTAGTTGTAAAACAATATCATAATATGCTAAACACCGAGTTTATAGAGTAACAACATATCAACTGACATTATAATTTTTAAAGAATCAATCACGTCAGTGATCAGTGTGTAATATCATTTAAAACGGGACAATACCCATAATGCATACACGTACCATAATATTATGGAAGTTTGCTATAAAGCAAAATGGTCTTAGTGCAAGAAAAGTTTATGTTGAACGAGAATAGCTTGACGAAAACTTAGACATCTATAACTAGTTACATATATAAGGGATATCTAATGTATGCTTTATGGTGCACGCCCGACAGAGGTATTTCAGTTTTAGTCTTTTGACTGTGTATATTTGACCTGTTAAACAGTAGCAGTCCCAAAAATATGATTCAAATTACGCAATATTGAATGTTTTGAGTTTTGTTGTATTATAGAGATTGTGGGCTCTATTTGACATGGGCAGTAAGAAACAATATCATTCATTCTAAACACATTTTCATCTTCATTCAGCATAATGATACTGATGTTGATAATGATTATAATGAATAAATAAATAAATAAATAAATAAATAAATAAATAAATAAATAAATAAATAAATAAATAAATAAATAAATAAATAAATAAATAAATAAATAAATAAATAAATAAATAAATAAATTATAGTGTGACCCGTGATTAATATGACTTCTTAGTCAGGGATATTGTTGAAGTTCCCTTTAGGTCATCTTCAGCGATAGTTTTCACCTTATTGTCCTAGATTATTTCTAGCTCACACTTTCGTTTTTTCCCTCTTCCTTCATTTTCTTTACGTCCATTGCTGCGTTTAGAAGCCTTCATTGGACGGGGATTGGGGATTTCGTATGAAGCAAAAAGACTATATGGAAAGATTGTTGAATATGACTATTGATGTACAGTCTTAGGTTTGGTATTGTCGTTGTGCTATTCTCTGTTTTTTCTTTGCTTCACTTATACACAGGGTTTGGTATAGATCGCCTACGGATCGTGCCGCTAAAGCAAAAATGGACTTGAGCACCTTTGAGTTCTATACGCCAAGGAAACAATAACAAAATTTTGCATCAAACTAAAAAGGTCGCAATTTGAAGGCCGTAAAAATATACCCCTTTTGGGACACTCATATCATATTAGATTATCCTAACTTTTTTCAACATTACAAAACGGTGTAAGTTATATAAAATGTTGTTGGACCGTACTGTTAAACTTTTCATTCGTCTTTTTCCAATAGAAACAAAAGGAAAGGTCTCAAAACGCAGTATTCAATGACATGTTGCAATTGAATGTCAATGGAGGTAAAAATATACAGATAGAGTTAGTGGAAAACCTTTGGCCTAAGTCGATTGAATAATCTATCTATCTATCTATCTATCTATCTATCTATCTATCTATCTATCTATCTATCTATCTATCTATCTATCTATCTATCTATCTATCTATCTATCTATCTATCTATCTATCTATCTATCTATCTATCTATCTATCTATCTATCTATCTATCTATCTATCTATCTGCCTGTCTCTCTGTCTGTCTATCAATCTATCTATCTATCTATATCCTTCCGTCTGTCTGTCTCTGTCTGTCTATCCATCTATCTATCAATCTATCTATTTGTCTGTCTATTTGTCTGTCTATCTGTCTGTCTGTATTTCTATCTATCTATTTATCTATCTATCTATTTTCATAGGATAACCTTGATCAATACGCATGATGCGTTCTATATGGGTCTTGTGTATACTCTCATGCATATATATATATTGTTATAAATACATCATTATGAATCTACATTACATAACGTTAGAATATATGTAAATAAATAAGTCTCTGGCCAAAAGTAGCTACATGATTATTTTCAGTAAGCATTTGATATAAAAAGGCATTGTGACCAGCTGTTGAAGAGGTGTGAATGGTGTTTACACCTTTAACAAAGTACCCACAAAAGGATAATCTTAATCTGGATATTTAAACACCCAGTAGCTGATGTTTGGTACGTTTTACAGTAGACTGGTTTATCAACTAACAGAGTTGGTGCATACTTAACTTTGTGGACTAAACTTTTCCAAGACATGGTACCTGCAAACCTGATCATGAATTGACCTGACCTACTTCAAGTATTAGGAACTGTTAGGTCTGTCAAACTTTGTCTTGCAAGATGGTAATGGACTTGCAATACCAGTTTAAAAGCGTATATTAAGTAAACAAAACATATGCCATTAAGAATAATACGTGACCATCAGAGACTCTTATCCTGGCTGCTCGATTTGTGCAGTTTATGTAACATGTCCATTTTTCTGGTAACGTTTGACCATGCAACATCACAGTAGCCAAATGTTGGGAATATAAAAGACTTGGACAGCAGTTATTCTGCATCTTTTTGATACGAATGGAGAAATTCTCCTGGAAATACCAAGATGTTCTGAAATTTTGGTGCACATAGTCTTGATACATCTGTTCCAGGACATATGCTTGTCAAAACACAGTCCTAAATATTTTAATTGATCCATCTGTTTAATTTATCTTCCGTCTGCTATAACATTGAATTTGTTATAGTATCAAAGTCTCACACAAGTCCCAGTGACATATACTTCCATTTATTCGCCCTTGTATAGTCAAGGTAAGATGACTGTTGATCATCCATTTAACCACTGCATTCTACACTTCAATATCTAATGTTCTTTCAATCAGAAAAGAATTTAGCAGCAGAGAAATGAGCTGTGTAATCAATATAAAAGAATACCCTCTTAAAAAAATGCTCTTTTTAAATATAACAAAATGTAGGGGACTTGATATGGCCGCTAGGGGATACCATATGCTTGTTCCATATGTTGAGACAATTGCTCATAAACTGGACGCATTGGATCGACTAAGGTAAATAATCTCTACATGAACAAAGTACGGTACCATTTATCCCTGGACACTTAAGTTCCATACGTCGGATTTCATGTGGCATGCTATCCAAGCTTTTTTTTTAAATCTAAAAACAGGCACCTGTATTTAAAACAACCCATGTATTTGCAAGGAAGTAGTCATGCACGGCTTTCTGGGTTTTTGCTGTAAAACGCAAAGGCCTGAAGCCTTATTGATGAACATTCAGGTAATTATTTACAGTTACATAGGCATAGACGTGGTCATGGGAAATTCTTCCAAACACTTCTGCGGCAATATTTATGACTGAAATAGGCCTCCAGTTTCCTGGACCTACTGTGGGGTTATTTTTATGAATCAAATCACACTAACTCTTGGATATACTTGTTTCCAATGACGCAGTAAGAACAAGATATAGAGTCGAACATAGAGCTTGAAGGCACATGTGCACCTACCTTGAAGAAAGTTGGATGCAGGCGATAAGCATTCTTACCTTTACTGGTCCTAAGAATTTTCAGGCCTTCAAACAAAATATCTTCTGATCCGTTTTAGAAATGCATTGTCCTTTTGCTGTTGGCATGTGGAAATATTGCTGACTTCTGTGCCTTTTAAGATCCAATATTCGTGATACATTTATTAAAACAGTTAGAGTTGGACTATTGGTCTTTGACCGTGACCCCATCAACTTGTCAGAACTGGGGTTCACCTGCCTTGTTTGGTATACGGAAACTTCTTGTAAGTTTTCGACACATGTTTGCAAGAAGAATCTGTTAAAATCATTTCATCATAGAATTCCCAGTGCGCTTGTCTGATGCTATTAGTAAGTTGATGTTTGAGTGTTTTGTACGCATCATTGTCACAAAATGTACCATCGACTGACTCTCTTTTTGTTGTAAAAATCCCACTGGTACATCATTTCCGCAATGTCGTGTGATCCATGTTGATGTATTACCTGTTAACCCTGAATAGCTTACTAGGTGCATCATTTGCGCAAACTTTCCTTAATATGTCGTAGCAAAGTCCAAGGAATCATCAATGTCATAATATAAACCACTCAAAACCTATAACTCTTCACTTCTTTACTTGTATATAATTAAATGATGAACAAATATTTTGGAATTTCAGTATCATATATTTTATCTTCATACTCTTGGTACAGCGTTAACAGAAAAATTACGATCTTAAGGAGTCCATGCTTCACTGCACATGACTGGTTTTAAGTGAAAGTCAAAATTTAAAGTTCGCACCATTAGATTCAATGAAACCTGAAGTGGGTAATCAAGTTTTTTGTTTATCACAGAAGACTTGTCTCAATGATTTGATCATCAACGCATCACAGTATGCTTGTTGAGCCATGGTAAAGTCAATAAAGATGGGCGAGTGAGGGCTTGGAGATGAACAGGAGAAAGACATGCTGAATGCTGCGTCAAGCCCAATGTCCCATTCAGAGGAGGCAGCATCATGGTGTGGGGAGGCATATCAGCAGACGGAAAGACAGAGCTGGTGTTCATTGATGGAACCCTGAATTCCAGGAGGTACATTACTCATATCCTACAACCTCACGTTGTCCAGTATGCTGGTGCCATCGGGGACAAGTTCATGCTAATGCAAGACAACACCAGACCACATGTGTCCTGTGATGTCCAGGGCTTCCTTGCTAATGAGGGTGTTGAGGTGATGGAGTGGCCAGCCTTTTCCCCGGATCTGAATCCGATAGAGCATGTCTGGAGTGAGCTGAAGCAAAAGGTATACCCTCAGATAAACGCTGCTTCAACTATTGATGACCTGCGCCATTTAGTTCAGCAGGAATGGGACAATTTGTCTCAAGCTTACCTTTGTAAGCTTGTATAGAGCATGAAGAGAAGGTGCCAGCAGTGCCACAGCAACCGAGGTGGTTACACAGAATATTGACTTTACCATGGTTCAACAAGCATTGACTTTACCATGGTTCAACAAGCATACTGTGATGCGTTGATGATCAAATCATTGAGACAAGTCTTCTGTGGGTCGACATTGCGATTTATATAGCAATATAGACATGCTTTCAAAGTTAGCTGAAACACTACAAAGAGTATGAAGGACACTCTCACCACACCAAATGCTCATTAGCTTGGAATCTGTTTAAAACGGCACTCGATTCTGATTATTCCCTTAGACCGCATATACTGATTTCAACTAACATAGATATCAAAATTAAACCACATTTTTGTTTAAAAATCCGTATTATAACGGCAGTTTTTCTTTTAAAGAAATTTTTTCAAATTTAGTTTATAAGGTAGGTATTTGCTGTAAATTACATCTTGCTTAAATGAAACATAGTGAAATCAAAAACGTACCTTACCTGCTGTTACTCGCCGACAGCAAGGCCAAACAACTATCAGACTATAATAATGCCAAATTTTATTATCATTGAACAACCTTGTTTCCAGCTTAGTTTATACGTAGCAAAACGCAGTTTGCCTTTGCACAGAGTAGTATGTGCCACAAACACACACACACACACACACACACACACACACACACACACACACACACACACACACACACATATATATAAGCCACATATTAATCTCTCATTTGGTTTAGAAAGAAGTATGATATGATGCACAATACCACTTCAGTGATAGTATGAGATACTCAAATACAACATCGTCATAGTGTTCAATGGTCTCCCCCGTCATGGTATTTCACCTGTTAGATGATGAAAGCTCTACTTTGATCAGTAGGGAATAAATATTATACGTAGAAAAGGGAAATAAGTAGATTCATGGTATTACTTGTTCTTGACATCTCTTTACACATTTTAGCCGTGATTCTGGTGTCCCTGGTGCTGGCTGTTGTTTCCTTGCACATCTACAGCCTTCATCCATCAGGATCACATTCATTGGGGTCCCTGCTGCGGCAATATCTGATCCAAAGACTCACGGTACCAATTGGCTGGCTTTTGTCCTTTAAATTTTATTATTGGACCAGACATGTCAGAAGCGTTCAGGAAAGTTTACTGCTGGACATAATGCAGAGAAATGCAAAGACAGACTATGGACAAGACCATGGGTTTGTTAATATCAAGTCTGTGCAAGACTTGAAGAAACAACACCCATTGACAAAGTACGATAATTTTGAGGATTATATAAACAGGGAGGCAAAAGGAGAGACAAATGTTATTGTTGCTGACAGAATCGTCTGGATGGCCATTACATCAGGAACATCAGGGCGTGGTAAGCTTATTCCAGTCATTAAACGTGCGGCTGAGCTGTTCATAACATCATCTCTTGTCGCCCAGTATCTGAAGCCGAATTTCCCCGGTAACCTACGCCGAGTTTTGAACCTTGCCATCACTTCTAAACCTTGGTATACTGAAGGTGGGATTCGTATCGGCCCCATCAGTAATATGAAGGGATTTTTTCTGACATTGCACTTTGATGTCAGTCCCAGCATATGCTCAAAAATACACAAAGAAACAACTGTTTTATATTTGCATGCCCTTTATGGAATGGCAGAAAGAGATGTGGGTCACATTGAAGGCATAACAGCTCAGCTTTTGTATTCATTCTTTAATGTAATTGAAGATCATTGGCAGGACTTGTGCAATGACATTGAAACTGGCACTGTTAACAAGAACCTTGATTTGGCTGAAGATATCAGAGACAAATTATCCAAGCACTTGTGTCCTGATCCATTGAGGGCACTTGAACTGAGACATATATTTAAGCAGGGGAATCATGGAGTAGCTAAGCGAATCTGGCCACACTTAGAAACATCAAGATTACTTGCCACAGGAAGCTTATGGCATTACACAAAAATGCTTTTTTCTACACAAATGGAAGGCGTCATGTATTGGTCTCACTTGTACGCTGCTTCAGAAGGCCTAATGGGGCTTGGATTCACTGAAGACAATAGCTTAGGCTACTATACCTTGCAACCGAATACCATGTTTTACGAGTTCATACCACTAGAAAACGTATACGCTGATCAACCTGATACATTGCTTTTAGATGAGGTATGTATTTACTGCAATAATTTAAAATATATATTTATGTAAAATAATCATATTTGATATAGTTATGGCGTGCTGGTAATGTTTAATATCTTTGGTATGAAGTCCTGTCATCAAAATACATCACTGCTCCACCAAGTGATAGAGACTCACATTGGCCGTCTGATGTTGTGCATGGTATTACACAGAGTGATATTGATTGCGCTATTGTTGCTTTCAGTCACTAGGTGGCACTTAAATACTCACCTGCGGGACGGGATTTTTGAATAGGGTAATAGAATAGAGGAGCCATATCCCAAATCCTTATTACGATTTTATTACGCAAAACTTGATCTGGTGGATTGAATAAAAGTCCAGTGATTTGATTTAGTATGATATACAATGAATAAATCATAAAATGGCTTATCATTTCCATCTCTTTTATCACAAGAGAAGATCCAATATAACCAATGAGGAATATCAGATCTCCTCGAGTAATAAAAATGATCTACATGACGGACCATGTAATAATGTATTAATACACAAAATGCTTGTACTGTATATCTGTACATAAATATGATCACCTTTCTCTCTTTTTACCTTTTTAAGTAATATTTGTCGGCTGGCGTTTCCACACCATTTTTGTTTTTACATATGGATAAGCTTCACAAACCTAACTTTTGCCATTGTGACATAGAAGGACATGTTAAAAAAATGATCAAAATGATGATTATGGGGATGATAATTATCTTGACCGTGAGGACGCTGAAGATAATATTGGTATCAGAAAGCCATCATTGATGATATGGACAGTAAGACTATGGAAACTACAACCAATGATAATAATGACCACAAGGCTATGTAATAAAATTAAATACTATATTACCCTGTACAACGAGCTCACATTCACAGATCAAAGATGGCGACAGCTATGAAGTTGTGCTAACAAACGTAAGCGGATTGACACGTTATCGCTTGGGTGACGTCATCAGGGTAGTGGACCATCTCAACCAATGCCCAATTGTGGAATACCAATACAGGTAGATAATTCTTTCCATATTTTATTGATATACGACACCTGGACACATTTGAACACAAGATGAACACAAGTCGGTGCAGGATTTGCAGAGGAATGTGTAGGCTTTCTGTTAAAGTTTAGATACCATTAAACCGTAATTTTTAGAAAAAGAAACAAATATACATGTGTGTATTTATATTGTAATGAGTGGGTCTCTCTATGTATGTACTTGTGTCTGGAAGTGTGCAAGCATCTGGACGTAAAGGTCTCAGTCACCATGATCATGCTGTGAACTTGATGTTAATATCGGACTCAACCAGCTTGCGTCCCATGTCAATGGTCTAAGCTTCGTTTCTCTTGATGTAAAAATAAAAAGAAGGTTTTGATGTCAAAGAGTCTCCTCACATCTATAGTTTTCCACAACTGTTGCTATCTGAAAAATCTGTAGCTCTGAGTCCAAACTGAATTGAAAGTAAACATAAGATCACTTGCATGCATGTGGTAAACTGGAGTAAGTTCTAGTTTTCTCAACAGTTGGGGACATGGCGCAAGAGTAGGGGCATTGTATCTATACATATTCAATCTGCACTACATAGACCTCTTCATGTTTTCCACTGTGAAAATGTGACGTATTCTGTAACGTAAACATGTCACGTGACTTGCTTTTGATCATTGGGTATGTGCATGTACTCTTTAATACTATATTCATTCAAATAATTTCGACCAGAGCTGTAGGTCTACTTTATGCTTCATAAGGAGGTTGTCAGCAAACATAGGTTTTCTATAAATATGCAATTAGAGCATTCAGCATTCATAATTATTCCTGAACATTACAATTCTTTGATTTTGTCTGGTAAACTGTATCTCCTCAGACTGCTTATATTCCTTTGCTGCCCCCAAAAAGTGACGTTCAAATATTGCATGAACTTATAATAAAGAAACTACTTCATCACTGCTGCATAGAAAGTGATTCAAATAAACAATCAGACGTACCCTATCTACAAGTGAAGAACCATATATACTAGAATCATGTAAAAATCCCTGTATTTTGTGCGACTCCATTGCTTTATTTATGTATACTCAAAATAGTACGTAAATGGGCAGCGTGAGGTTGATTGGACTACATTTGCAGACTTGGAAATATGCTGAATATGGCACAGGAGTTTACCACCGAAACTCTTCTATATGACGCGATTCAAGCATCAGAGAGAGACCTGAATATTCACATAGATGATTACACAGCAACTGAGAGTGTAGTTGTCGAAGGTGCTGGCTGTAAGTTTAAACTGTATAGTTACTATTGTAAAGCAGTAGGCCACAAGTTGATAATGTGTCATGGTTGTCAGCTTTCACAATTTTTCTTTTCTGCCCTAAGCTTGCCAATTTTATTGTCTCTGTCCAATTTTACTTTCAACATGTCACATAATTGTAAAATGTAATGATGTATATAGATTGTATTGTACTTAAGACTTATTGTCTAGAACCACTTCCTAGTCGTTTGTACTCTACTTCATAGTTCTCTTTACTCTCCACGCTAGCGTGTCACTACCCAACCTAAACAAATATAAAAGTACGATTGTAAATATTGTCCACGTTCCTCTGTAGTATTTTGACATTAGCCCAGATAAAGTAAACAGTCTTCAGGGGGTAACTACCCAGAAAATGTTTTGTGAGCCTGTGCCCACACATGTGTCTCTTAGAAGTAGAGAACCCATATATAAATGAATTAAAAACAACCTGGCAAATGATTAATTGCTTATAAGTGCCGAGCTTCAATATTATTTAATTTATAAACAAGCTCAACACTTTTAACATTACTTTTCTCTCCATCATGAAAGACTAGGATGTGAACTGTTTCATACATTTACATGCCGCAGTGAAAATATGAACACTCTGTAGTATGTAGTCTTTGTTTGTAACATTTCACAGATGTCCAATCAATAATAAAAAGTATAGATATAGATATATGCAACATGCATGCCTTGAACAGAAACATAAAAGTAAATCTCATGGTCCGTATAATTCATATATCTCGTTGTCCTTATATATAGTATCATAGAGTATGTCTTTGAGGAGCGATATTGTCAACCACTATACATGAAATTAAGAATAGAAGAGGTTTTACATTTTTATTGTTTTGTTTGACATAAGCATTTTTTATCCTGTTTTATATAGTAAAGACTTTCCGCCTCCACGAGCAACACTATATTTTATTCGTAGAAGTATCACAAAATGGAGAGCAGGTATGCCTCAATGATGCAGATAAACAATTGGTGAGTATCACACATTTCTACAACCGAAGCATAACCTTTTCAATATGAAAATTTATAAACCATAAAAACATCTAAATATAATGGCAACTGAGTCCAATATTGCATAGCAAAGTATAATTATAATCGTTTTTTTTTTTCATTTAGATTTTGTGAGTGCAAAGTCCGAATTAGACATGGTAGCACCTTGACCTTTATTTGACTGGTTTGAGATTTTGATAATAAATCCCGAACCCAGGGTTTAATAAGCTAGTAGGATTCAACCAGATGTGTAATTTTCGAAATGTCAGAGGATACATTTTGTCGTTGTAAAAGATGTATTTTACATTTGCACAGTGTATTATGAACAGATGTCAGAATATTTCAATCAAACTAAAAAGAATGTTATGGATAATTTATAGAAAAAAATCCTAAAAGCGATACGCATATGCTAAAATGTCAGAACCATAAACTATTTACGCGTTGAAAACACAAAACATATCAAACTTGAATGTTTTAATCCATGGTGTTAATATTTTAGGTCCATACATTCTATTATGAATATATGCAAGAGTACTACAATAGATCTAAAACGAATGTAACAGACAATTTATAAGAAACTTCCTAAGGGCGTGACGCATATGTTGAAATATAAGAACCATAAACTATTTATGCGTTTAGTAAAAACACAAAACACACCCCACTTGAACATATTAATCCATAGTGGATAATTGTATTTAAAAAAATGGTCAATAGTATATCTGAGCACTAACAAATATTCTGAACTATGGTGGGACATGCTGTTTACTAATATACTAGAAAAATTAAACAATATATTCGTAAAATGATAAACATAAGAGACAATGGCATATCCATGGGAGTTCTAAATAAAAGAAAACAGCAATACGACAAATTGGACACCATAAACAAAATATGACAAATAGCTACTGGCGAAATTAATAAAAAATACAAGCTTTATACTTAGATAAACAAAAAATAATAAAGCAAATTTGATAAATAAATAAATAAATAAAAAAAAAAAAAAAAAAAAGAAAAAATAAATAAATAAATAAATAAATACACAAGTAACCTAATTGTTTGAAAAACACAAGGAAGTGCGCAGCACTCTGAAGAATTATTTTAAGAAACAAATAAAGGACGTTTTAAGATCATGAATGCATTCTGAGGATTATTTTTATCACAAGAAATCATCGATTGTCTTATCAATAAAATGCAAGCTGCAACTTGTATTCAATATTTGTTTCGTGTATCAATATTTATTCTGAGTAAAACCTGGGCAACCCTTTGACCTGATAGTCAATTAATCAATATTTCAGGACTCGTTTTTTTTAGCTTTCCATTCCGAGTTAGGAGCTGAGCAACCATTTGGCTTGAAAGTTTTTTTTCTCCAAACCCACGTTTCTTAGACAATAATCATCAGGCAGGAAAAATATGTGGGATATTTCTGAACGTTTCCTAGTCCCAAAATCATAAAAACATTCTCGTATGTCAACGTAAAAAAGGCAAAGTTTTTTTAATTGTTTTTTTATTTTTTCAATTAACAAAAAGACAAGAAAATTATAGGCTGGGCGGTCGTTTTATTTCTTTGTAGTTTGACGAGAAGCTGCGCACAGGACACGGTGCGTATAACGTTATGAGAGAAGCCAAGCTTGGCGCCATGGAGGTGCTACAAGTACAAAAAGGAACATTTGCACGTCTGAAAGATGCAATGATCACGGGGCCATCAAACCAACAGTTCAAGATGCCTAGGGTTTTGAGAAAGGAGGAGTTCTTACAATTTCTCTTACAGAGTATTGTCTGAGAAATGATGCCTAAACTATGCTGCAGAAAAGGTATACTGCTGTTTAAATAATCATGGAACTTTTTGGTGGAGAGAACCCCTTGCAAATTGCGTTCAGTAAGATTTGCATGCTTTAATTGAACTGTTTGTTATAATTCGGTTATTGCAAAACAAAGCAGAGCAATGTTAGAAAAATGATAAATAAGTCCAGTCTTGGAAAAAGCAGTGACGTCATTTGGAACACGGTAGGCTCACAGCAAAATGATGTTGGCACTGTAATCTGAACCATATTTTTGTGCTGACGTGCGGTGAGCAGTTAACCTCATATAATAAACAATACATTCCCTTTTTGTAAAGCCTATACATTGTGTGAGGCCAATATGTGCTGAATTTAGCAAAGGTTAGTGACATTGTGAACAATAAACTCCAGCTCATTTTAATACTTTATATTTGTCTTCGTAAATATTATGTAGAATAATAAACATGCAACTATCTGTAGGTCATCGAAATAGTGCACTTTTTATGACCGTGTAGCATGGTGACGTTTGTGCAAACAGGTGGTTGCAATAGCAACTACTTTTTAGTTGAAAAAAATCTTATTTTCTTCACTTATGTATGAAAATTTTACCGTTAGTATTTTTCCATTTCCTACTCGGCCAATTAACATTTTCCTCAAATGTCAGCACAAATTTCTTTGGATCATCTGCGGTTCCTATGACAACCAGAGAATGAGTGACACTATGCATGGATTCTGGGGCAATGTATGTTTCCAGAGATCCGCAATTATGCAGACCACAACATGAAGGTGGTAAGCATTATGCCTAATTTGCTGTTCAGCATTATCTCCTTCTTCAATTTATATTATATACCAAAAACTGGTGGTAAGATATTCATTAAGTACTCAAGAGACCGTGCATTGGGAACGGGGAGTAACAGTTATTTACTGAATTAAATTTATATGTTCATATACAATACCTTTAGTGTGTTTCGTTATATTTATAGACGTATTCTTATCCTGCAAGATTTTCCAATTAAACCCCAGAGAGGTTTGAAGATTTGAAGCCCCTTATGCAACACATCTACTCTAACTTCGCCCTGGTGCTTAGTCTAGCAAAGTTATGTCACGTGGCTGCTGGGAAAATTTGACTTCTACAATAGGATGACCAGTCAAACTCCAGGAAACAAACAACTCTGGAACTATAAGAGTATTCCACTAGATAAAACACACAAAGAAAATGAATGTTTTGGTGTAATGTCGGAGCAGAACAAAACATGTCAGTCCCAAACATAAAATTGCCATTATGTTTGCTAAAGTTCTAAAAAGTCATTTGAAATGTACATTTCTTAAACCAATATAATTGTTCCAAAAAGTATGTCTTATAACTTGACCTAAAGATGTGTGTGTAACTCCATCATAAAAAAATGCAACATACATTTAACTTTCAGGTAAAATGATCCAAAGATATTTATAAGCCCTTGCTGGACATGTAAAAAGGACCCAAAGCTATAACATTTCCCAGGGTTAACAAAGTGATTGGAATTTAATAATACACGAATCTGAACAACTATAGACAAAAATATTAGCTTGGGAGCAAAGCAAAAATGTGTTTCTTCTAAAGGTGCATCAATTAAAATATTACAACTTTCGTTCTTTGCGCTCGTCATTGGATTGGAAATTTGAATTTGGGTAGGAATTACACACTTTTCTCTGCTAGTTTCTTAGGGATATTCAACAGTAATTTTTTTATTTATGTCAGAGCTAAAATAATGTAAATGATAACCGTTTGGTTGTGGTTCATTGGATGCGCATAGGGCACAAACGTATAAATTGAAATTAGAATGTTATCACTAGCTACAAATGTTTTACAGCTTATCATCTTGTGTTTCGTATTAGCATCAATTTTGATAAATTTGAAGACATCAAATAGATGAAACATACCCAAGGCATTATTATTTGATACCTTGGGAGCCACAAGCGATTGAAATTTTTGCATGTTCTTCATTAACATATATTTTAACTGTTGACTACTTTGTTTGAGCTGCAAAAGTTTGCTATGGGTACAATAATCATGTTTGAATTTCTGACTTTCTTGATGTTTCAGTGTCAGATACAAAATAAAGCGAAAAAAGAAGGAAGGAAAAGGAAAAAGGGAAAAGGAAGAAAAGGATAATATATGTCCGTTTTCACACACAGACATAGTAATGTGGATTTCCATCACATGAACATATAAGCAGGAAGTGAACATGTGCCAAGTTGTACTACTGCAGGAAAATTGTTGGAGGGAATTAGGGGTCCACATGCATCCTGTTTGAAATATAATTTTTGGAGGTGGCCATGTTTTATATTTGGCGTAATAAAAGCTGAAATCTCATTCTGCATGATACAGTCTCAAGTACAAAGCAAACAAATGCGTATAGAAACATGCTGTAACAGAGCAAAATTTGAACATGCGTGGCTAGAAATATATAAAGGGGGGGGGGGTTCAAAACTAAGCCTGTTCTACTGTCTTGATGAGCCTTTGTATCCAGGTTGTGAGAGATTCCTGTAACAAAGAGAATAGATTACTTCATTGAGGCTCCTTTCTCAAACGAAAATCGTTGTATTGTTGGTCGAATTCACTTTGCAAACGTTTCCTTTTTTGTTGCTTAGCTATAAATCCGCCGATTATTATCTCAAACTTATTAAATCGTTGTGTCATGATGAAACCCCATACTTTCAAATGGACTCTTAATGCCCTCAAAGCAGCACAAATTTGTATAAACCACCTGTCCATGACAAAGCATCTTAATTGCAACTGCTTGATTCAGAATCATTCATGTTTGACCAGTTTATAATTTAAACTTATTTGATTGAATGTTTCCATACACATTCTCGCTACACGTGAAAATAATTAGTTTTTCTTCTTGTGCCTCAGATCTGAAAGGGATATGATGTTTTTAATCATGACATGCTACCTGCGTTGAGATAGGAGTTTAAATGATATGACATGATTTGCTATTTAGGTGTGTTGAGTTCCAAGACATGACCGTTGTCTTCAGGACTTGAATGGTGCAAAATATGCATTTGCCTGAAACTAATATACGAGGTTTCATGATAACACCCATGACGTGGGTTTTTGCTATTGACGTTACCCGGCCTATTATCCAATGCACGTTTACTACATGTAGATACACAGCCATAGACACAGACCCACCCATCCACACACACACACACACACACACACACACACACACACACACACACATATACATATATATATATATATATATATATATATATATATATATATATATATATATATATATATATATATACATATATATATAAAGATATTTGCAATTGTTTTTCCATATCACGCTTATCCTAAATATAAATGGATCACATAAAGGGTTTCAGAGCTTGAATATTAGCCTTTCCAGATAGGTAGTTACAATTTAAAGGAGCTTCATAAGAGCATAGCTTAATGATTAACGGCGATCAAATGCCTAATTAATATGCATTACATATGATGTTGTCGTTTGTGTGATATGATGAGCCAATACTGACCAGCAAATACACTTGGGCTAAACTTATAACATTAGTTGTTTGCGTAATATGTAGAAATCCTTTTTTGCCAAGATAAGCATTGGCCCAATCAGATTGTCCAAACCTTTTCCAATACATCCAATCAGTTTGCTTTGATATCTTATCGTATGTTATATGTGACAGAGTCACAAAACTGCCACATCTTTTTCAATGAACAATACCAAAGCTATCCTCTGTTCCCATTATCACTAGGTGTTATGCATACAAATATATGGCCAATAACGCGAAAATCACAAGAGAGAAAAAGGAAATAATGTGACTAGTGACAGAAATTTACAACAAATTCTTGGAATATATTAGGATTTACCAGTAGCTATGTATCAACACTTTTAGGGGGGTGGGGTGGGTTTATCAAGTGCTTTGCTGTAAAAGCCCAAATTTGGGTCAACATTTCGGGCACGAATTTTAATTTTGACATTTTATCAAAAGGGTCAAGCACTTAGGAAAGAGATAAGCCTACATATTATTGTGGTTAAATGTACAGGACATCGATATGTACTACTGCGGGAGAGACCGGTAAAATTTCAATTTTAATGATGCTATCAGAAAGTGGTAGATTTACAATTTGATAAATGTTGTACTACTATATTTAATAATAATGATAATAATAATAATAATAATAATAATAGTAATAATAATAAAGCATGTTATGAGGGTTTACATGTCAGTCAACTGCAAGGACTACATTTTGTATTTACAAATCAAAAGGAATACTACCTTTATCAAATCATAGTGTCAGTACCTTTTCTTTCAAGTGGCCATATGCTTGACCAAAACAGTAGAGATAAAGAAAAACAAAGCGTGACAGTAGGTACTTCACCTACATTCATATGGCTACCCAGCTGGCATAGGAACAGGTAAGTTAGCACAGAAAGAGAATATGGCAATCCGACATTGTTTTCATGCTGGTAACCACAGGAGAAATATAAAAAGAATGATTAATGAAAGGAACTGAGATGGCAAATTGTTCAAAGGGCTAAATGACGCTACAGAGCCAAGGACTGGAACTGTCCAAAAAATGGCATTGTTATTTGGCTCGTAAAAATTCCATGTTTATCGCCTAGGCCAACACGTTGCGAAGGGCTAACCTAGGGATGTCCATTGGTAGTGGGGAGAGGGTGGCAATATGTACAAATCGGGTGGATAGTAAATATGTTATAACACTAAGATCATTGGAAAGTGGAGAAACTGTACAAGATGAGTAAACAGCACTTACTTTCAATTTAACACACACACACACACACACACACACACACACACACACACACACACACACATTTATATATATATATATGTATATAAACACACATACATACACTACTTTATTCCCTAATTTCAAATTTATTTATTATTAAGTATCAACACGTAGGTGAGTGGACATGATACGAGAGTTAAAAGAAACTGCTAAGAAACTGGGAGACAGGGCCAGACATGATACGAAAGTTGCTTCTTCAATTTAACCCAACATATCATTTCATTTGCATCAAGCCAGTATGCGGTGAATTTATGAGTTTTAAATGTAAAATGCACCAGGGATTACGGAAAATAAATATGCACTATTTCAATTGAAAAATAGGATCTGAGTGGAAATCACTGGCCCCTGGTAAAATGTGCTATATCACAGATTTGAATTCTTGTATAGCTTATTCCTATGGATATCAAACACGGCTATTCATGTACTAAACTGCTAGTTACATTTTTACCACACTGGGTCTAATAAGTTTCATTCTGATTCCGTTTAAATGTTTTGAAAGGCGGGGCATTCAGACAGCGCGAGCTACAAAACTGTTGAATTCCCGATTCACCCTCAAGGAGTTACAGCCCACAAGTCCTTGTTTTCGTCTTTTAACTAACAGTTTCTTGAAAAAATCTTCAAAATATAAAACAGATGGCAACAAGAATAATATGCAAATAATAGTACAGGAAAGTTCCAGATGAATACAGTTACTTTTACTTGTAAATTCTGGAGAAGGAAATGTTACATTATAGAAGAGAATGTGATGTCATACATCGCATGACTTCAAGTAGCCACTGGTTCACTCTCATTTTTCCTGCACCAAGTTGCATAAACCTCTTGACACAAAACCGATTTCACATATTAAGATACCTTTCTACGTTGCGTACATTCAATGAGAACAGATGATGAAGGGGAATACGTTAGGGTGGCCTCAAGAAGAGGCTAAACAGGCGCATACAAAACACAAAACTACCTGTTTACCGCGATTGCATGACAAGGGGTTATTGCATTGACGAACAAGGGCAATGTACAGTGTGTGACCAACCTTGTATGCATGCATGTATGTATGTATGTATGTATGTATGCATGCATGTATGTATGTATGTATGTATGTATGTATGTATGTATGTATGTATGTTTATACATTAATATGTATACATAATTCATTAAAATCTTGGTAAGTTGAGCCTATTTCATTTTATGACATGCGTTTTCTACGTGTTAACCAGATGTTAGATATGAGACTGATAAAGCTTGAGCTTACATTGATACTTCCAATAGTAATATGTCTCTTCATTATCCTTAGATGGGGGCTCAATGGAATACTATAAACATTTAGATTTTAGCCTTGTTGACATCATAAATGAATGTAAAATTTCTGTATTTCTGGCTGAAATATATTATGTAGACAAACGATGAGCGTAGTCAATATTAGACTCGCCTGCTCTCCAATTGACTTTCAAATTAAAATATGTTCAAACCAATGTTGGATCAAGACTTAATTTGTAAACCAAACTGTCCATTGTAATGCAGACCGATGGGTTCAGGAAGAGATCAAACTGTGCTGGCTGGTTATATCACAAGTGGCCCATCACATCCAGTGTATAAAACCATGCTGCCTAAATCAAAGGTGGCTAACCCATAAAGAGTGTATAAGACCATGCTGGTTAATCACATGTGGTGAGTAAGCCATATCTTAATCTGAATAAAATATGTCATTGGCATAATATAATAATAAAGAACTTTTTGCATGGACTGAATGCTACATCTAAGTTAGAGGCTCAAGATGTTAGGGAAAACTTGGATACGTGTATCAAAGAAGTAACATTACGACCTGTTAAATGTCAATTGTTGTAAACTGCAGTTTTAAAAATACGATGAAGATGTCCTACGTTTCAATAAATCAAGTAGTTTGATTACACCTATAGCTTATTTATAGCTTATTCATTAGTTTTGCGTTGTTGTAAACTGCAGCTTTAGAAATATAATGCAGATGTCCCACATTTCAATAAATCAAGTAATTTGATAGCACATATAGCTTATTCATTAATTCTTACCCAACAATGACAGGAAAGAGAGTCAAGAGTTACCAAAATATCACATTTACTTGTCAAAACCAATCTCAAAAGAAAAAAAAAACACCCCTGACTTCAGACAGGCTGGCACCCGTATAAGGGAAATTGTCGCTTTAAAAGGGTCCTCTCAACCTTTCAAATATCCTTCATAAGCTACAAATTTTATTTTTTCCAGCACATAATGGCATAAATACTTCAAACTCAAATTATACCACTGTTGCCAAAGGTTAAAAGGGGCATGGCAAGCCTGTGTGGTAACTGACCTCGTCATACGAAATCTCAATTCCAAACCCGATGTCACAAATTATTGACTCAATAAGTCACAGCGAATGTCACTGGACTGATTCTAACCCTTATGATAAAACCGTCCATACACTAATGTTTTTTTCTCATCATAGCAAAAGGCTTTTCGGCCTGTTGTCTTGCATTCATACGTTAAACGGTAGGTTTTAGGTATATGAGATTACCGAATATGTTGCTTGCCTCACCTTAAAACATGAGCGCACGACCTTCATGCTACAGGGACATAACTCAGGCTAGGTCATCCCCCACGCTAAGGGGTGTTTAATTTTATTTATTTTGTTTTTGATATATTCCTATAGCTGGATTTCATTTGATTGAAAACCCTGAATTCTATGTGATTTGACAATACCGTATAAGACGTGAATTTGAAAAATTTTGTTTCGAGAAATAATTTTAGTTCTATTAAGCAATTTGATGACCTAAAGCACCTTTCCATGAAGGGGTCTCTTAGATATAACTCAACCACGTAGCACGAAGCTCACCTAGTCTCAATAATGCCCCCTAGCATCATTGCTGTGGTCTCACGTATGCCCTACAGCATCAGATTCTCCTTACATACAAATGAGGCCGTCGGTAGATCATCTTTGGTTTGCATATCTAACTTTGATCCATTAAAACTGGGGAAGATGTTTTGCCGCATTAGTGAGACGTTTGCTATGGAATGAATCCGAAGGCTACTTTCAATGCGATTGTCAATGGACTTGGTATGCCCGGTCCTGGTGGCAAATGCTTCAATACTCAATATATTACATTTTGAAGATCAGTAAACATTAGATACGTTCTGTGTCGAAAACTTAATTGTGCAAAATGTATTTAATTTCTGATCTACCATAAAAATGTTGTCCTCTGTAGCTGATATTCAGATGTGTACATGTATTTTTGCATCTTGGGCTTAAGTTTTTTTACGTGACATCCATATTGCTTGATAATAATGCTTAACACTTTCCTGTACCCATAAGAAAGCCTGGTAAATCTATCTATCTATCTATCTATCTATCTATCTATCTATCTATCTGTCTGTCTGTCTGTCTGTCTGTCTGTCTGTCTGTCTGTCCGTCTGTCTGTCCGTCCGTCTGTCTGTCTATCTATCTATGTGTCTATTTATCTATCTATCTATCTATCTATCTATCTATTTATCTATCTATCTATCTATCTATCTATCTATCTATCTACCTGTCCGGCTGCCTTTCTACCTCGCTATCAGTATATCAGTCTATCTAGCTATCTGTCTATCCGTCCATTCATCCATTCATCCATGTATCTGTTCTTTTTTGGATAATTTAGGGTTTGTTTTTTATTCACTTATCTGCTGATAAATATATTCGTCATTCAATTTGTATATAATGGCCAGGACAGCAAACATAACTGAGATGATGGAGATTGGCTTCAGTTACATTATCTGAATTTAACTTCTATTAGACCAAAAAATAGCACTTAATCTTCTTGAATTTTTCGTTCGTAAAAAGCGTAAACTTTTCTTGCGGTGTTTCATCGGAAAATTAAATTTGCAAGTAAAGTTCATGGGCAAGGGCAAGGTCAAGGTCTAGTCAAAGCACAGGAACAAGCAGTTTACGTACGAAGGAGTTCGGAAGCCTTGTATCCAGTACCAAAGCCTTAATGGTTATCATTTTTACCAGGGATATGGATAGGTATATCTCTACAGGTTCAAGAGTTGGCCCATATCATAATTTGCCTTTTTGGATTTGTGCAAAACCCTACCTTGAAATTTCTGAAAGGTGGATATTAAAACAACGTTGGCAAACGATAAAATTGAGTAGCACTACAGGCAAGTCTCAAATCTCTTAAATTATTTAAGCCAAATGTTCTAGCAACCCTGGATGTTTAGAGCATATTTTGTAGACATTATGTGTACATCCCAGGTACCGAGATAAAAATTTTTTCCCCGCCCCCTTTCTTTTTTCCCTCCCCATTTGCAACATTCTTTGAAGCCAACCACTTATCCCTGCATACACACTCTCAGCCAACTTGTCTGTCAATTTCTCTCTCTATATCAATTATTAGCAGAGCTGCCTGTGTCCACATCGCTTTGCTTTATGGTACAAAATAGATGCAAAAGTTCATTTTCTCTCAGCCAAATTTTACCACATATGTGTCAAATCTATAAAGCATTATCTCCAAATTAACATCATTACCAAATTTTGTTTAAATTTGAAAAGTTACTGGATGAAGCTAAGCAGAGCCTCTACTCTATTGACTGATGTGCATCTCATTGATTACATAATATGAATTAGGTTGAGTCACTGGGTGTTGTTTGAAGTCCATGTCAAGTCAGACCCCCCACAGCGAAGACCAGCAGGAAAAATGGGGGTGAAATCCATCTTATGAAATAGCTTTTAGCCAGGTATCTTTAGCTGAAATGTATACCTTTTGAATATTTGAACAAACGTAAATATTTGAATCTTCTATATGGTTGACCCATATCCAGTTTATAAATCCCTGCTGATTTTATTACAAGCTTCTAATCAATACACTTTGTATAAAATCATGTTGGTTCAATCATAAATGGCTAACCAATACCAAGTATATAAATCCATGTTGCCTATTTCACAATTTGCTTACCCAAACACAGTGCAGAGAATCATGCTGATTGGGTTAAACATATTTTGCTTGAAAACACCCCTGGCTGACAGACCCATCAGCCTATATTTGGGCCTCTTGTACAATGCTGGTTAAATCACAAGAGGTTAACACATACCTAGTGTATAAAATGATGCAGACTAAACCAAAAGTGACTAACCCATGCACACGTAAATGAACAGGCTGGCTTAATCTCAAATGGGTAACTAATACTCAGTGTATAATAGCATGCTGGCTATATGACAAGTGGCAACCCATTCCCAGTGTCTTCTGATAATAGCAAACAATGAGCCAACCTATCTGTGAGTAATTATGTCCACATGTACCAGGTGATCAAGGAAATCCCTTGAGTAAAATTATTGAAATCATTGTCTCAGACGAGTGAGATCCTGTGTGAAGTTAAATTCCCATATTACAGCTATAAACAGAACAAAACGGGCTTTACTCCTGTATCTAAAATGGGTGTTGCTTTTTTAAAGACACACTTGAATAAGATGATTCACATAATATGTAAACGAATTTCAGTGTAACGAGTTTCAGTTGACCGGAGAAATAAATCTATGTTGTTGTAAACGATAAACACGACATGCACATATAATGAAAACATTAGTCCTAGCTATTGGCGGTTTTGTCACTTATGGATTTGTGCATTTTAGGCTTGTTTCGGTGGATATTTGATATCGCTGAATACAATTTGTCATTCCTATAAAATTATAAAGCACATCATACAGGGTACAGAATTCTGATCAAGAAAAAAAAATCGTTGCTGTAAACATAAATTAATTTTTAAAGGATACGACACAGCCGCCAAATGAGATAAGCAATTTTTTTTTATTAATTAGATATAACAGATGGTCAGTTCCGTTGTTGCTCTTCCGTGCAACCTTTCAAAGAAAATGCAAATAAAGGCAGCCAATAGAAAAGCACATGGGACATTGACATTCACACAAAGACAAATCATTACAGCTGTTTGACAGATAAGTCAGAGCCGATACCTGCATTTCGCCGAGCACAAATACTTCCTTTTTTACCAATATGGGACTAAAAAGTTTTATTCTGATTCTCATAAAATGTTTTGAAATGTGATTCATTCGTGATAGGTTGAACTAAACAAACTGCTAAATTAATGATTTTCTCAGCAAGAATGTGAAGCCCATAGGTTGATCTTTTCGTCAATTAATTTGAAAAGTGCTTCAAAATATAAAAAATGGTCGATGTCTCAATGCACAGATTGCCACATCCAAGTAAGAAGCTTAAGAAGTTTGAATTAAATGGATATGTGTATCAAAGAGGTAACATTGTCAGCCATTTAATACCAATGGTTGCAAACTGTAGTTTTAGAAGTTTAATGAAGACATCCTACATTTCAATATATAAAGAAACATAACTACACATATAGCTGATATACTTTGTGCTTATTTTCCAAATCAGTGAAGCGCCATATACCTGAAGCAAACACACCAGCAGGCTAGACATGGCTTTGTGGGCCTGCTTCAGAGGTGTTCCTTGGGGGTTGGGGGGGGGGGGTCAACTGGATATTCCCCATATTCAAAAAGATTTGTCATGATACATCAACACTTACTGTATTGTTGTATTGGTTTACTGATATTTTGGGGGTTCTAAAAAATCCATTGGTTTTTTTATACAGATTAACGCGAAGAAGCTGAACTTGCTAATCCTTGCCCTGCTTCTGATATTCTCTGCTTTCTGTTGGGCAAGTCCGGCTGGTTTGGTTTCATCTTGTGTTTACCATCATGTTTTTGTTTTATTGTTTTTTTTTGTTTCTGATTTTACTATTATGAAAACTTTTAGTTTTGGAGTTGGTGTTACCCACCCATGGCAGCAAATACTTTAAATGATGTAGTCTCAAGAAGATAGACATCGCCCCAGACCAGACTCAGTTTCGAAACGACAATAATCATCAAAATGAGTTCGGTCAAAACCAAGAAGTAACTGAGCTGACGCGACCAATCACTGCGAATATTTCCCACGTTTTTTCCGAGCGCGAAACACGAGGCCGTGGTAGAGGAAGAGTAGCGGGACGCGGGAGAGGGAGAGTAATGGGACGGGGGAGAGGTTTTATCCCACATAATCCCACTGCGACACCCGACACACCAAATTTCTTTAGGCTGGCAATACGTCAGTCTATGTCCCGGGACAATAGCCTACATCGTGCCCCGAGCCATTCCTCCCTGGTTAGCAGAGCAGCTAGCCATGATTCTGAATCGCATAAAGAAGAATGGCGGACAAGGAATAATTCCTTTGATTCGGGAAGTTTTCAAATACCTCCATATGTTGAAAAAAGACAACGTCAACAAGATAAGCGACGTCAAAGAATCATAACCGGCAAGGCCACTGTTGCATTCGGTAGATTTAGAGGAGCTCCAGAGCCCAATCGAGATTTATTCATATACAGAGTTGATCGCAATACTGAAACCAGATTTTTACAAGCATATATGGTTGAATCAGGATTTGAAGTTCGCGCTCTCGAATGCATATCACATGACAGTGCTAAGTTCAAATCCTTTCGATTAACAGTGCCTGCCTCACAATTCAAAGATTTGTTTCAGGACACATTATGGCCAGAGAGAGTTAAAGTCAGAAAATATATCCCTCCAAAGTCTGGATCAAGAGGGGAGGATTTCTAAGTATGATTAGCAATCATGGCTTTAAGACACTTATTCTATATAATATTAATCATGGCAACCTTGTCATTAGCATCATATAACAGTCACGGCCATGGAGCCGGCAGGTGGGAGTACATACAGAAATTGTCTAAGCAGTCTGATATCATACTACTGCAAGAACACTGGCTTTTCGAAAAACAAATTGACTCAATTACAGACCATGTTGAAGGAATAGGTGTAGTTGGTGTGTCGGGGATGAACGAAACGGAACTCGTCTATGGCAGACCATACGGAGGTAGTGCCATTCTTTGGAACAAAAAAATAAACTTTAAAATGATCCCGATTGAATTCCATTCAAAACAAGTATGCGGGATTATATGTGAGTCAGAGGATTCTACAATATTTATTATAAACGTATATATGCCATGTGACACTCTGAGAGATAATGAAAATTCTAAAGAATATAATGATATTCTAATTTAAATAAGCTCCAAATGTGAAGAGTTCAATATTGATAATATTGTTATAGGTGGGGACCTTAATACAGACCTTTCAAGACTAGGGTCAGTACACACGCAGAAACTATTGTCGTTTGTCCTGGATGAACGTCTAATGTGTGCTTTGAATCATGATAAGAACCAGGTCGATTTCACCTATGAGAGCAAGAGTAATCATGAAAGGTCAACTTTGGATCATTTTATACTGTCAGATAATTTAGCTGAATCAGTATGTGGATACTTTACGAAACACGAAGGTGATAATTTATCAGATCATTCACCAGTATTTCTTGAATTGGAAATAACGAATTTCTATAACTCAAATGGCAATGTAAAATCTCACATCTCTAGACCAATGTGGCGTGACGCAACTATGACAGATTTAGAAAATTATCGTTGTCAGTTGGATGAAAACCTGAAAAATGTTGAAATTCCCATGTCAGCCATACGCCGTACAAATACCATGTGTAAGGAGCATGCGTCAGATATTCAACACTTCCATGACGAAATAGTGTCTGCATGCATTAAAGCGAGCAAATGTACAATTCCTTACACTTCTGAAAAAACAAAGAAAGTTATTCCAGGGTGGAATAATAATGTGGAAGGCTATCGCAAAGATGCGATATTCTGGCACTTCATATGGAAGTGTAACAATTCACCTAGGTCAGGTCATGTAGCTGATATTAGAAACAATACTCGTTCAAAGTATCATTACGCTCTACGTTTTGTAAAAAAGAACAAAGAAACGTGTAGTGATAACAAGTTAACATTAACTATCGTAAATAATAAAACGAGAGACTTCTGGTCGGAAGTAAAAAAAATTTAAAACGCAGGTGGTTGTAGGCCAAGTATGGTCGATGGGGTGTCTGAGACTCAAGCAATAGGAGAACTTTTCGCTGATAAGTATGCCGAATTGTATACCTCAGTCTCGTACGATGTAAATGAAATGGACAGGCTAATGGGTGACCTTGAAAACTCTATAAAGAATGGTGAAGCGGATAGCATATGTTCTGTGACAGTGGACATGATAAAAGCTGGTGTAAAAAAGCTGAAAAAAGGAAAGCACGATGGCGACCTCGGCTATTACGCTGATCACATTATTAATGGCAATAATACTTTACATGTGTGTTTATCGCTTCTTTTTTCAACCATGATTGTGCATGGTACAGCTCCTGCGGGACTTACAAAGATCATGTTGCATCCCATTCCGAAAGACAAAAGAAAATCAATAAGTGATTCCAATAATTATCGAGGTATTGCACAGAGCAGTATCTTTGGTAAATTATTTGACTGTGTAATCATGGCTGAAAACATGGAAGTATTAAGTACATCAGAGCTACAGTTTGGGTTCAAGCGTGATGCTTCAACAACCCAATGCACTTTCGCTTTGTCTGAATGTGTAAATTATTACATGTCTAACGAAAGTAATGTTAACATAACATTCCTTGATGCTACTAAAGCCTTTGATAGGGTGGAGTATGTCAAACTTTTTAGATTATTAAAAAAAAGAGGAATGTCACCTACTATAATACGTTTACTCCTCAATATGTACACGAACCAATCCGTTAATGTAGTGTGGGAAAATACATTGAGCAGACCATTTAGGTGCAGTAATGGTGTCAAACAAGGAGGAGTTCTCTCTCCCATCTTGTTTGGGATATACATGGATGAACTTATTCTTAGACTTAGAAAATCTGGCTTTGGATGCCACATTGGTAACATGTTCGTAGGTGCACTTGCGTTTGTAGATGATTTGGTACCGTTATCTCCCACCATAACCGGTCTCGGTAAATTACTGGAAATTTGCTCGGTTTATGGAAAAGAGTATAAAGTGGTTTTCAATCCGTCAAAAAGTAAATTGCTGTCCTACTCGGACACCAAATCATGCCAATCAGTTAATATGGATGGTAGACCGATTGAGAAAGTTAATGGGTATGTTCATCTAGGTAATTGTGTCGGAGCTGATTCGGACACACGTAATATCCAACGATGTATAAATAAGTTATATTCAGAAGCCAATATTATAATGGCCCACTTTTGGCATGCTTTTTCCTCAGTGCGGTATAAATTATTTCAGTCCTATGCCACGTCATTTTATGGCTCTCAGCTGTGGGACTACTCAAGCTGTGAAGTAAACAAACTGTTTATTGCATGGCGTAAATCAGTAAGATTTATATGGAAGTTGCCTTACAGAACCCACAATGTGCTATTGCCAGAAATATGCAGATCAAATCCATTTGAGATTCAATTACATTCCAGATTTCTGAAGTTTATTCATAAAATTTCCCAATGTGATACACTCTTACTTAGAACATGCTTCAAATTAGTTATGAACGGATCACGATCGCAAGTAGGACGATCGTTCAATTATATATTACAGAAGTATGATATTGAGAGAAGCCGATTCACCCATGAATATATTGATGACATTTATTGTATACTGAAGGAGAAATCGTGTCCACCTTCACCTGAACTGAAGGCACAGTCAGGTCTAATACGCGAACTTTGCGAGATCCGTGATGGCAGCATGGACTCTCATCTACACCATACGGAGGTGGTGGAGCTGATAGAGTATTTGTGCACTCTCTAATATGACTGCTTTGTCCATGAACTTGTATATGTGAAATATTATGTTTGTTTATATTTTTTCTCCTCAATATTGACTGTTTTAAACTTGCCTGTTCCGTCCAAGAACTTGTGCAATCGAAATGTAATATTTCCTTATATTTTTTTCTCAGTACTGATTTTTTGAACCAATATTTACTACGAGTACGAAATAAAGATATATATATATATATATATATATATATATATATATATATATATATATATATATATATATATATATATATATATATATATATATAAAGATATATATATATATATATATATATATACATATATATATATATATTTGCTCAAATTATGAAATTTGATACTGCTGGTGCTGTGTGAATATTTACTGTGTGCCGTATTTTCCGCCCTGTTCGTCTTGCAATGAGATGTTTTATTTTCTATTATGAACAAGTGCAAATCTTTTGAAGTCAGATGTTAAAAGTTGGATTGTGCGATGGTAATATAAAGTTATGAAATGACTAAAAGTGACAAATTGGATATTTTAGAGAAAAATACAGAAATGTACGTTTAATGTGAATATAAATTTAATTTTATGGTTCTATTTGACACTGTACTAGTTGTCACTCAGACATTGAAGAACTAATTTTGACAGAAAAAAAAAGAGAAAAGTGTTCATTGCAACTAACTCACTAGCTTGTTGCTTTCACATACGGAACCAGACCGTAACTTGCACTTCTTACAGTAATTTTTAACAACGATAACGGAAAAGAGTACAGGTTAGATGGTATAAAATCATAATAGTAATTAAATTTTGCTCAGAATTATACAATATGAGATGTATTTTATTGACATCTTTAATATCAATCAGGCCCTAGGAATGTGAGGCGACATCTCCTTTTGGCCCAGGACAAATCTTTTGATCTTCCACTGGACATGACAGAAGCATCCCCAAAGTGTGTCCGAGCCAGCAATAAATATCTTGAGTGCCTGTCAGCCTCACCTGGATGCGGTACTTATGGCGGTATGAATATTGATTGCTATGCTCAGTTTCTGCTACTTTACAGGTAAATGCAGCAAATAATCGCATGTACATATTCATAGTCATTTATCATTTAGAATTGCCTTGGGAAGATTGACACACATTATTGACATCGTATTGAAAATATTGTCATACTTATAGATACTGTTTCTTTAAGTACAGTGACAACAACGATGCTATGGTGGTGTATATACAATTAATTTACAACTACTATTGATTATTTGATGAACTTCCTGATGCTTGCTGTCGTGAAAACGTCACCTGCTCTGAGGTCAGATGGTCAGGTATACTTCGATTTGGTTTGACAGGTCATGAACATGTGTAAAAATGTAACTGACATAATATCACAATAATCCTTTTTGGTACGACTGCATGGTCCCAACTGGATAGCTTTAGATTATGCACTCTGTTGGGACAGAAGTGAGGTTGCATAAACGTTTTAGCAAATCGACTATAAGATTATACACTTTTAGTAAAAACAAAAAAGGCTAATAGACATTTAAGCACATATGTCAATATATCAGATTTTTTGCCATATCATTTCATCCTAATTGATGGATTTTGTGATTGGCATATCTCCTGTAGTAGAGCAGTGTTCTAGAAAATGTACATCTCCTGCAATCGAGTATACTACCGATTAAAGGGCGCAAAATAACTCATATGCACACATTTCAAACGAATGGAAGCGGTAAAAATGGATATTAGAGAAAATTAAAAAATTAAAATTACTCTTTTGGGGTTCACATTTATACCAGACAAGTATTTTGTAATTATATTTAAGCACTAACAAGAGGCAGTGAAGGCAGTCACAAGGCATTTTGGATGTGCACAAAAATAGTAAGAGTACTGTCTATTCATGATTATGCTTTTATCATTTTAGAAAAAATTGAAAAAACCTCAGTTCAGATGGTCAGTAAAATTGGTTGCATGATTATTGGTTGAAGACAATTACGAAAACGATAACCATGATACTGTCAATCAACAGACGGCGTACATGGTGAATCTGATAGGTTAAGGATAGTAGCACCAGTTGGACAGGGCACAGATGATGATCTTACACAGGTCAGGGCAACGGTACCTTCGAATGATGTGCCAACCAGACGAAATGATCAAAACGGCCATAACAATGGAGTAGGTATCATAAGTTATTAACATCTGTATTGATGTTTACTCTTAATTTTTTTTACAGAAATACTGAATGTCCGTTGACTGAATGATTTTAAATTATTTTAAACAGGCGATGAGATAAATCATTGAGTGTCTGCTTGAACTTGAACTTTGACTAATATTACACACTTTTGACACAGCGTGCATTGCATGAGCTACATAAATTACCAGGATATTAAGGTTTTCGAATATTACATAAATGATATGTTTATGGTAAGAGATTACTTGCCCGCTATTGCTGTCCATCTGAATACATTAAATATATTGATCTAAAGTGGACCAGCTGCTTTGATTAAATACATAAAATTGTATGCATACACTGACACACACAGATATACATATATATTTATATATATATATATATATATATATATATATATATATATATATATATATATATATATATATATATGCATATATCATGTAAAGATAAATACATGCATACACTCATACTTGCAAGATGAATACAGGTCATTTCAGTTTCATTCATCATTGTTTAGTTAGTGTACTTAAAAGAGGCAACTTTGGGTTTTGTTTGCCTCCTAATTTTAGAATTAGCAACTTTTATGGGATGTAAAATTGATTGTTATGCACTTAACGTTAAAAGGGTCACTTGCGCACTAATTTGGGTGTACCATTTATACATACTTTGCTTTAAGACCGCACGTTAAAAGAGTGAGATGAATATCAACAACTGTTAAAACCCAAGTGTAAACCATAAAGGTAACAGATAATATTTGAATGCACACATAGGTTCTCTAAAATTAAACTCTGGGCTCTATGATTGTATTTTGTTGCATGAAACAAATTCGGTGAACTGTAAAACTGGAATCAACATTTTAACAGATACCAAATGTGAGACTGATGATGTGGAAGGAGTTCATGTTGGTTATTCTGATGATCACATGTGGTTATCATATGTACATGTAATCAAATTTCCACACAGGATCATCTTTAACAGAAGAGGGAGCAAGAAGGAAGGGGCTTTAACTTCATATTCCAATACAGTTATACAATGCTTCCTATGCTTAGTTGAATTTATTTTTAACTTAATGTGCGTCTTGCTGAGAGATGTAAATTTGTACTTGTGTCTCTTCAATAAATGTCTTTTCAAGGCAGTTTGCGGAATTTGGTCTTGGTATAACGAACGCCGTTATGTTTAAAACATGTTTACAAATATATGTTGAACACAATAACACCAACAGATCCCTTTGTGTTGGGAACAAATTCACACATTGCTTAGCAATGGTCCCTTACAAAGTCTTCATGCACATTCTGCTTCTAGCATCATGTTTACCTCAGGTTCTCTCAAGCATTCTATGCACTTACCTATCTGTAGAATTATTTTTACACCCAGTCCTTTTCAATCCTTAACCCAAGAATGACAACATAATTAGATACAACAAAAGGCACAGATTCAAGCATTACCAAAGAATCAATACTCATCTTCCAATGTAAATGTGAGGAACTTAATTTCACTTTTGGCTTGAGACAGGCAGTCACCTGTAAAACTTAACTGGTGGTTTGAACTGGTCCTCCGAACCTTTGAAATACTTTTCAGTGAGTTCGGATCTTAGTTTGTTTCCAAAACAGATAGGCCTCACCTACTAAAGCCCAAAATGTATCATTTGCACCAAAGATAAAAGGAGACATGATAGGTGTGCCACTGTCTGATTTTGCTAATTTGTCATTCAGCTCAGTTGACTGCAAAAGAAAAGAGTAGGCCCACGTCGTTTTAGGGGATATTTGCTGGTTACCCAACCAGATCTTAGTCAGAGTACGACTGTGAAGGCAGATAAATATTCACATTCAGGTGCTTTGGGACCATTTGAGCAGGAAAGGGTTAATACAGTTGACCATTGGGACAAATTGCTGGCCGTTGTCAGAACCAGGCATCCTTTAGCTGTTTTATTTTTTATTTCGAGAATTTATGATTGCATATATGGAGGTAGATTTTAAATTCCTGAACACGTGGGGTTTAACTGAGCAATTGCTAAATGAAGCTATGTCGACTTTAAATTCAGGCGATAGGATTATTTTGAGTTAAATTGTTTTTATAATCTTTCACTCTATACCTTGACTTTCTGTGTTCGACCATAAAAAATATTACTATTTATGTCTGACATCTGCACGTGGTATAGATTGAGATAATACATAAATATATATCTTACATATGCTTAAGTGTTCCACACACAAACTCAGCAAGAATGATGAAAGCCCAACAATTTTGGTTACCTGAGCAACATGATCATTTACGCTGCTCTGCTTGATTATATTAATCATATGAATAACCGATACAAAGCTCATGGACATGATTGTTTAAAATAAATTGCTGTCTTAGTCGTTTTCATTAGTGAATGTAAGTATTTAACGGTTCCTGATTGGAGAACCAGAACTGACTGCAGGGAAATTATCTTTTGCTTTTTCAATGAGTTTCTGAGTCAGTGCTAAATTATCTGAATGAGAAATGGAGAAGGGCCCTGTGAGAATAGCATATCCTAGGCCAACAGCTTTACTTGGATGGTACGATGCAAAGTGGTCATCTCACCCTTAGAAAGCTGTGGGCTCAATACTTAGTCACGACGGAAAGGATAACCTGTTCTTAAACTGAATAGCTTTCTTATGATGTGTATATCCTATAATTTACGACCCATTTCGGCAAATGAGCGTTCAGTCCATGAATTTACATTAAAAAGGGAGCTTGCATCTTGGGTCATCTAATGGCTGTTGTCAGCCACTTTTTTGGAAGTGGTGCATTTGGTAGCAGTTAATTCAGCAAATACGAATGGTAGTCATATACTGCCATTCGTATTTGACATGTTTTGTTTCATTCCGTTAAAATTTCGATTACAACTACGAAATTTCTTCATGTTTATCGTAATTCCTAGTGACATGTTCAATGTCCTGTATGAGGTTAATCAATAATTTGTATTGTATGGACATACGTTCTTCACCCGTTTGATATCTGCAAACCTCCCCCCCCCCCGTCTGTGACAATTCTGCTTGACAATAAAAAAAAAGCGCTAATGCCACGATAATACCTAAACTTTTCCCAGATATATAGTCAACTGAGAATTGACATTCTTTATTCGTATTTCTTAACAAAGTCCTGTTATGTGGAGCAAACACAATTTCCTATTCTACAAAACGTAACCTACATAAAATGATCCAAAAACAAAATTGTAACATTTTTGCACATAATGCCGCATCAAAATTAGCAGCACAACAGGGTTGGCCTACAGAGGTTATGTGTAGCAAAGAGAATATATTGAAGGCCATTCAATGATGTGTAGTGTAAGCTGAGTTTATTAGCTTTAAGCAAAAATGCTCGATTCGAGTTAAGTAGGTTACGGCATAATTTGTTTCGGATGTAAAAGGGGAAATTTAATAATATTTTAATATCACCATATGTTGAGCTTGGTGACTTCATAGTAAGCATGCATAGAGGCAGCGCAAATTACCAGGGCGAATCAGATGATCTAACATTGGTCAGGTATCAACCATCTTCAAATGATTTTTCATCTTCTTGCAATGGTCTTGTTTACCCTTGCAGTTTATATTGTTTTATTGACAGACATCTATAGTTATGTCTATCATTTCTCTACTCTTTAGATCAATACAGCAATTAATCATATGTACACGTATGCACCACATTATCATGGTCGATTATTTCAGAATGATTAACATAAATTATTGATAATTTTCTCAACTACGTACTTTCTATAGGCGAATATTCTGCTGTAACAAAGGCCTCTTTGGTCACACATTTTGTTGAAAAATACTCACCGCTATATTCGCAAAGCATGACCTGTCATCATTTCCCCACTACTTAATCAGAATCAATGCTTTTTACCATTATTTCAAATGTATAAAACTGTAATTTTACTGTTTGCCTTTCTGAGTTGATTATAGAATCGCATGTAAAATTTACATCGAAATTTTAATGACTAATTGTGTGCCAAGCAATCGATTCATAACGAAAAGTCTTATTATAAATGAAAAAATTTCAAACTGTTACAGGAAAACAGTTATACTTACAGTTACCTTTAGGAACATTTCAATCTTGAACATTTAAATGTCCTTTCAAAAATACTTTTGGAAACCAACTTGAAATGTGACTGCTATCCTTACAAATTTTGACTATTGTAATGCATTTTTGACTACGTTTTAATGATTTGAAGCCTAATGTCACTTGCTTCTGGCTGATGTTTAACATTTGAACCAATGTACTTACTATATTTGGAAATTCAAACACTTTCCTTTTTGAAATACTCTTAGTTTATCTCCTTTAAAACAACATCATATCTTTAACTACATGCCTAAAACACATCGAATTATATAATCATGTTGTTTAGATTCTTATTGATGGTCATTTTAGGCCTAGAGGGCTTTTCTGATGGATTGATGTTGGTGTTGGTGTCAGTGTGTGGACTTATATAGATGATGATCATTGTTGAGATGGTGGTTGCAAGTAGTACCTTTTTAAATACTGAATTTTATAGACATTTAACAAGTTAAGAACCTCCGCTTACAAATTCTTTGATGTGATGCAAATTTTGGTCCCTTTTCATAAATTGTATGGTCCTGTATGTGCATGAATGATACAACTGTTCAAGCCAATTTACTGAAATAGGCCTATAATTTCAAACAAAACTTTTTGCATTCTGTCATGTGAAAACTAGATAAGGTTTTTTTCCCCCCTATGGACCTTTGCACTTACGTTTTGGTCTCTTTTGGGTAAATACGAACTATATATGTTTCAGCTATACATACCAAGGAACATTGCCTTTGGTCGGAATTGACTTGGATTTGTTTCATTAGGACTACGGTTTGGATATGGTAATCACACTGTCTAATTTGAAAAGAACCAGTCTTTGTTGCAAGTAGATTGAGATACAGGGGGCTATACTTGCGGCTGGTCCGTTTCCCCATCCATTTTATACGTTTCATATTTGCAAACGCACCAATTTCTCAATGTTACTTCTATAAATGAAATGGACCTCCGCACAATGTTAAGTTATAAATATGCCGAGCATTTTAATTAGTCACACTTACCTGTTACACAAGCATACCATTTGAGACCAGAGACACTTTGCTACATGACATGGTAATGAATAAATAAGTAGCTTATGACCATTTTTGTCCTCGCGACCTGCAATTGGTCATATGCAACTTTTTTTTAAAAATTCAGTTTCTCACGATTTACATTTTTAGGGGTTTCTAGGTTTTCTAAGTTGTGAGAGAAAAGATAAAGACTCTTTATGGGCAACATAGCAACATATATGTCACATTTCCTAAGTGTGCTATACTTTTCCACGTCTGATTTCTTACTCTAGAAAGTTAATATCCTGGCGTTGATTGAAAATTGATTGATTTGAAGTATAATGGTCATAGTAATTGGTCATATAAATGTGTATAGATCAGAGGAAAAATTCATTTTTTACCCATCACCATAACGAAGCATTGAAAGAATGTGCAAGATCTGATGCTGAAAATGTCATCACCATCATAGCCATCACGCACTGGTCAGAGATATGTTCCAACAAATCAGGAAATTGTACTTATCTGCACGCATGTGCCCTTAAAATATCTGCTAAGCATGAATCAGGTATATATATATATATATATATATATATATATATATATATATATATATATATATATATATATATATATATATATATATATATATATATATAATACGCAGTTGTCAGTGTAGTTATGTCCCCATGTCTGATCTATAAATTAAATCTATGGTTTAAAATCAGGTGGCAGAGAATGAAAGATGAAATGAATGTTCTGCACTACTTGCATTTTAACTGTACGATTAGCGAGCGTAAACACAGCTAGTATTAACATGGCCTAACACAGATATTACCAGAAACCTGTTGCAAAATGTGGGGTTGTATTTCCATTGGTATAATATCCCTTAAAGATTAACCATGCATTGCTCATGTTGCCACACAGGATGTCCGCTCATCTGGTCTCACTTGCACTGGCCCCTGAGGCATGAGAGTCATCTGGTCTAACATACTGCTGCTAGCATGAGGGTCCCGTTACATATGAATGAAGCAGTTGGTAGATCACAGGTTTACAAATCGAATGAAGCGTTTCCACCGTTACCATATACAATTAGATTAACTATTCATGTGGTAATTGGAGGTGACCAACCTGAAAGTTGCCGAGATCGAGAAAATGACATTGGTCTCTTTAAATATAGAGAATACTTAACACGTACATTTTTCTTAAATCACACGCTTACATATGCATTCCATTTATACTAAAACTGAGTTCATAGAAATTAATTGAGTAACAAGAACATACATTATAAATAATTAATATCATATAAAATCTCTAACATACAAAATTGTTGTGCAATGTTCAAAATATTTGGTTCATATGAATAAGGCTTTTGAATTTTTTTCCGTTACAAAACTATAATTTACTTAAGGAATGTCACTGTGTTTTAACCCTTTTTGCTGACAATCAAAACCAAGAAATACATAGCTGTATCTTTAAACAAAACAAAAGAAGCCAGATATAACTTGATGCGTTCTTTCAACTGTACTGTGGCCTTTGACATTAAGAGTCAGGGTTGCTGATCATCGATACAGGTCTCGTATTGTCAGGAGACTTTTTTCAAACCATCAGAATTTCTTGAAAAGAGTTATTACAATGTAGTTAATTCACGTCACATACGTTGTATGTCTTAGTATATATGAATCAAATTTTACATTCTCAATGATTCATTTATATAGGCTACAAATATTTCATTTCATGTCAACCAGAATAATGTCTGCATTATCCTTATCGAACGCGCGCGAGAAAAACCCGTTCATAAATGTACAGTCAACTGGATTCTAAATAATTGTGCAATACGAGTGTGAAGGCCACTGCATACCAAAGTCTGATACGTTTGAAGCGGGTTATCATTAAACAGTTTTATCACTTCAACTTATAATCAACTATGCAACCTTATAATATTACATGGTAACAATAATACATAATAATAATTGACGTGGCTCACATACATAATCATATCACGTTCTTCTTCAACCTTTTCATTGGCAGAGTGGATAATTCATGCAGACATGAAGTTGCCATAAAGAAACATGAGAACACTTCTTGTATTTTGACCCCTATCTCATTAATATTATAACATCCTTTAAACATTTGCCTACAGACAGGCCAATTGAGAGTCATTTCACAACCTCGGGAGAAACTTAATTTTATTTACTCCTGGGACCAAAATATGGTCAGCCTAACAATTTGGAAAACAACGGATTAAATTCAAAACGTGGAAAGCATCGTCACTTGCACCCAGCAAAAACCCTAAGTTTGACCTTTTGCACAACATAACCAACTGCTTTACAGCGTAAAAATACTTGTGGATGGCAAAGAGCATGGTATTTGTGTCTGCCAGACTAAAATTACATTTCACTGATATCATGTGAAAAGGACTTGAATGAATAATTGTAGCAGAAATTTCGTGAATACATTTTAAACCACGTGAGTAAAGTTACGTTACTCTGCACTCTTTCAACCTGAGTGTAAATCCAGATAATACAGGTGACAGTACTAGCAGCGTTGATATCCGACACACCTCGACCATTTAACTAGATTATATGAGACTGATTCACATTCAAACACTGATAACAAACTTGTGAGAAACTATTAAACAGCTTAGTAGTTTCCCCTGAAACCTGTCTCTTCTGGTTACCGGCTCAGAAATCTCACTTTAGACATTAACGTCATGATATATCTGTAGTTCTTTTTCTAACGTATTATCATCCTTTGAAGTTTTTCTCTTTTACATCCAGTAAAAAAAAGTACGCCTGATTCCCATACTAGTTTTTAATATTATTCTGACTAGATACATACAAAGACTAACCCCATAGCCTTTAAAAATGGATATCTCCCCCTTACTTCAAAACCTTAGGACGCATGTTCTGTATCTTTACTGTCTAAGCAGAAATATAACTGCAAGTAGTGTCTTCCTGATATATAACAATTCAGGAACTATACTTGTTCCTTCCTCTATACTTCATTTTAGCTGCTACATTGCACTTCAAACAGACAATAACGCTTCTGTTGTGGTTTCGATACGACAGTCATAATCAACATTTGAGAGTACTACTCCCATGGATTAATTACCAAATAGGCAAATGTATCCAATTTTGTCAAAATACAAGTACGTTTCCTTTTACAAAAATGACTCTGAATCCAGCTTTGTAGACAATAATCGTTAATAATGCCTGCCGACACACAAAACTACAACATCTCATGTATGCAAAAGGGCTACATCCTGCACATTATATTTTGTACTTCAAGACTCTCACTTAATCTATTCCCAGGGGCAAAGAGGAAAAATAAAGACAGCACCGCCCTTCAGATCCACTGGTCTGGAATTATGCATTTTCCAAGATCCTAAAAAAACACAAATACTCCTGGGGAATAAAAGATGCCAGCCCCTTGTTTAACAGTATGCACGTGTTTTGAGGATTCATGTGGGGAGTTTGTTTACTTTACTATACCATTGGTGTTTACATCTCTTTTGGGGCAAAAATGGCAATCTTAAAAAAAAAAACCTTTAAATATACTTCTCGAAAAAATACCGCCCATATTTTTAACCATGCATTTGTAATGAGGCTGAGTGTGGGGAGTTTGCTTATTTCCTGATACCATTGGTTTTCACATCTTATTTGGCAGAAAACGGTGATCCTCACAAAGACCGTTTTGGTTGTTGGGATGCTGAATGCATCAACAGCAGGCGTGACCACTGACCTTCTGAAAGCAAGCTTGAATTTACCTTGGCATGCTACTTCTCAGCTTAATGATCTGATCCTGGGAAATTTTATTACACTGGTCTATGAGCCTCTGTACCAGTTGGTCTGGAGTTGTTGTGGGATCTCCATACTCATCCTTGATTTGACAGCCTAGCACATCCCACAAATGCTGAATGGGAAACAGGTCAGGCTGGCCATTGCAAAAATGGGATACTGTGTTACTGTAGATACTGCATGCTGACTGGGGTAGTATGTGGTCATGCATTATCCTGCTAAAACAGTAGCCCTGGTTATTTTTGGATCCATTTGTCAACTGTGGGCACGTTATCTCTCTGTAGTTCGTGTCGGCAAGTGCCCCATTCGCCCTTATGAGAGCTGTTCTCCCTGTTGCTGCTAAAGCCTCCCCCCTCCCCCTACAATCATTATGACACTGCGTCCTCCCTAGCAGTGATTTGTTTTAGCATACCTCCTTCTATCAGCCTCTCAGAAGGCATTTGTCAAACCCTTATTCTTCCATTCAGGCAGAATTGAGATTCATCTGACCACTTTCCATTGCTCCATTGATGTCTGGTCCAGGCTGCACATTCCTGACACTACTGTATCTATCATGTTTTGTGTGCATAACTGAAAGGGATCATAATGACAAGGTAGTATGCCCTCAGTATGGCTGATACTGGTCTCTTGTTAATGGTAGACTGTGGTGCTTAAAAATTGCAGGACTGATGCCACTGCTAATGATACCTGTCTGTGGAAAGAAACCTGTGTCTCTTTGCATACTGGATCAAGTAATGGTCATCCGTCCCTTCTGACATCCTTGGTGACCTAGATCAGCCTTCCTCTTGCATCCTCTGGTTTCTTTGTGCCACATTATCACTGATGGCCTGGAGTATTACATTATTCTGGCAACCAGTGGCTGAAAAAGGCCACCCTCTAACATCCCAATGATTCTGCCTCTGTAAAATTAATACAGTTGTGAGTGGCCAGGACATCAAGGCATTATGGATTCATATTGATGCCAGTAGTGCCCCAATGGCCACATATTGTAAAGGGAAAGGAACAACAAAAGTTTAAAATTCAATGTACGTTGAATTACAGATTGCACCGGATTTGCTATATTAGTGAGCTAGACATTGTCATTGCCAGATATCACATAAGTGATATGTCCAGGGTGCGGTGCCTTCATTAAACACATCAACATATGGATTCTGCTTTGTACAAAAATGCATTCACTCACACACAGAGATATACACATATATATATTCATGTATGGATATACATATGTGTACATCCATGCACACAAACAAATGTGCAAAAGCAATGCAGAGAATTTCAATTTCACATATTATAACTGTCATTTTGTAGTAATATAAAGAAGAAAAATAAGCTTACAATGATTGCGTTGCTTCTAATTTTGAGGCATAACACAATATGGATGTGCCACCAAATGAAGGAAGTGGACTGAGTGTCCATGACCTGCCATAAAACCACAATAAATAGGACACCTATCAACAACTTATTCAACCCAAGTGCATGAACATACAAAAAGTACATAACATTTGGATACATACTTGAATTCTTCAGATTGAAACTTGGCAACATGATCTTATTTCAGCTTCAAGCACATGTTCTGGTAACTATAAAAGTAAAAATGGAATTGAAACAGATGTAAAATCTGATACTGGGTGTGGTGTTTGTGTAATGGTCTGCAGAGCAATGTCATTCAACCATAAGTCATTACTAAAGATTATAGTAGGGACCATATCGGCAATGAAGTCGGAGATGACATCCTGGGCAGGCATCACTTGGAAATGGATTCTTGCTACAGGATGACGATGGCCCGGCCACACAGAGGCAGAGTTGTTACAGATTACCATGAAAACCATGAGGAGTATGAGCACATAGGATGGCCGGCTAACAGACCAGACCTTAACATTATTGAGCATACATGGGACACCAAGAATGGCATTTTTCTATGTTGGGTAGGGGAGGAAAGGGCTGGATTGTTCAGTTTTTTGCTTTGCTTTTTTGTGTTTTTTTTAATATTTGCCAATATCATGGCTGTTTGAGCACATTTGACAACTTGTGTAGCTGCATGGACCTACTAATTTACCAGGTTCATGTCACAACTTATTTAACTGAGTCATAAACTTTTTTGTACTTCTGAACATTTAAAAAATATATTACTGGGTAAAAAATTAAACAAGTTACATGTGTATTAAAATGTATTCTTATTTCATTTGAAATTGTTGTGTACTGCAAGTGAAAAAAAAGACTGTCACAGGGCAAGTGAACTCAGCGCACTTTGCCGGCTTCATTATGGATGGTCCAGTAGGTGCTTTTATCCATGGGTAGGATTTCATATTACTTAGAACTTGCAAAGCTGATTGATATGTGCATCTTGAGCATTGCGAACATACATGAAGAAGATGCTGAAGGAATAACTACTTGCATCATAAAGTGTGTGGAGTGTGAACTCACAACAAAAATGGATGTGTTATGCCCCTAGATGGTTGCCTGTCAAGCTAACTGATGGCGCTGCAGTGATCATCCATTTTCAATAAAAATAGTGTTGTAAGCAAGGCCAGGAAAATTTCGGAGCTGCAAAGTACTGGACCAGTTGGAACTCACCAAGTTGCCAACCATCTGGGGTTAGCATGCTGAAGTGAAATGAAGGCCTTTCCTCTTAGTGGGTGTTCTACACATTTCTTCTGGATATGTACCTCTTATACCACAACAACAGTTAATATAATGGAGCCATTTAACCAATGTTACTTTTATCCAGATATCAAATCATATGTAATTTAATATATTTCTAGATAAAAATCAACATTTACTGTAAGCATTAAGACATCATAATCAAGTGAAAATATTTCATCTTTATAACTAGGACAAGTTCTTTATATCTGTTTTAGCACAAACACATGTATATATAATTATTTTAAACAGTAATCTAGCTGTGCAGATCTACTGTAGTGTAGCAAGCTGATGGAATCAAAGAGCTTCTTCCCAGTTATGTTAGCCGTACAAGATAGCTACCTGACACACTGCACACCCTCAACTATATATGGGATACGTACCTGGCACTGGAGATGCATATTTGTCAGGTGTGGCCTAGTTTCTTTTAGTTTCAAAGTTTTAAGAATGAAACATGTCAACTTAATATTAGTGGGGTTACTCAAAATTTAGCACAGCTAAAAAATGTAATCATCTTTGCAAATATTGAAGCAAACTTTGTTACGCAAAGAAAATACATGTTGTCAATTCTCATTCACCCAAAATTTTATTCAACAATAAAAATACCCCTTGTTACTTAATTTACATTAAGTCATTGACCAAAAAGCAGTGCCTTTCTATTATTTTCATTAGGTTAAAGAACTTGATCAGGCCAAGGATGCCGTTGCAAAACCCAAGGGTCTCCACCAGAAATTCAGCGAACAACCATAGATGTACAGTTATGCTGTTCCCCTGGCCCAAGTTAATCCTCCAGACAAGTTGAAATAAAATGCTGTATTAGAGTAGATTATACTGCCAAATCACTGCCACTTTCTTGATAAAACCTTCCAGTCAGGGTCAATCAATTTTTAGTAAGGAAGGGTGGCTTGTAACTATATAAATATATTTGTGGTTAGGCCTTTTTTGCTACAGGTGTCAGGTGACCAGAACCAGACATATGTATTTGTTAAGCTTTAGAAAAAATTGGACATTTAGTGACACATGTTTAAATGGATGTTTTTACCCTTTTAAACATTACTTACTTTGACGTCAGTTGAACTTGTTACCAGGGCAAAGCCGTAGGCACTTACTAACATTTAAAGATCAATAAAAGCATGCACTGAGGTAGTTTGTAATCAGTGTATATTACTTCCGAGGAGATTCGAGGGTTTCTCGGGTGGATTTTTCCCAGTGTTTGGGCTAAAGCCTTTAAATTTAGGTAAATATCAGTAAACATGGTTCATTTGCAGAAGAAAAATACTTACTGTTGGGAACTAGGCATTCTTTTAATGAACCATTTAAATTGAATTCATAACATTACCTGAATATTGGGATAATTCTGTAAAATAATCAGAAAGAGCACACGGACCAAAGAAATCACCAAATACATGTGCCTTGTCCATTTAAAAAAGTGACAAAGGATACGAAATGCAACTAAAAATTGAATTTATATTAGAGCCTATATGTCGGTGGACCAACGAACTTCAGAAGAACTGGTAATGTACAGCTTCCATGGAAAACATTCACAGTGTGGTGATTTTGTCACATTGCTTTTCCTGGCACTATCCTTCTTTACCTGAGCTACCAAACCTTGACGTTATCAACATGGAATCTCAACAAGGACCTGCCAAACATTTCGCTGTTATACGATTGTATGGAGTATACCTCTACTCAAAAGTCCTAGCAACCGATTGGATAAAAGATGTGCATCTGAATTTGTGCTTCATATAGTTTGGGTTGCCAACTTTAATTTGGTGATGGAGCTTAACGTTTTTGTCAGTCTATTACGATTTTGTGAGGAAGCTTTCACTTCCTGTGATATGTTAACTTTCCTTTGCTTTGTTTTTTTCTGAACCTGTCCAAACACTTGGACAAAAAAAAAAAAAAAAAAAAAAATTGCTAGATGGTTTTTTTTTGGAAATTTTTATCGTTTATTTTTTCATTTTTTAAAACGCTTATTGATAATTTTCATTTTATTTATAAGAACTTAAACATACTAACCGTTTGAAGAAAAAGTGCAATGTCTATTGAAGTTTCAGCTTTTGTAAGAGACCGTATTAGCCATGACACAGCAAAAGTTTTGGAATGGAATTTGAATGGTATGAAGCCGATGTAGTGAAATATATAAGGAGGGAACGGACACTATTTCCGATCACACTGGAGCCAAATGGCCAAACGGGGTATGACGTCCATGCTCAGCTGGTTCCGCATACACCCTTTTCAAAGGTCCCTGCCATACATAGAACAATAATCACCTACGGTGGCAGGAACCACAAGGATGCTGTGGGGGGGGGGGGGGGGGGGCACCAATTCAAGTCCCCGTTCACTTGCATGTTAATTTTGCTTACTTTGCTAGCTCATATTTATTATTGAAAATACTTTTTGAAATAAGCATTGCATTATACTGTTAGGAGAACTCCAGGACTACAACAGTAAGGGGAAAAACAGTGTTTGATCTATTGTTGCAAGAGGCACAGTGGTGTAGTTTGTTAATATGAAATACGTTTTCATGGCAGCATGTTTTATATCAACCAGTCTGTCATTTGCATTTGTAATTTGTACTAACTGTGACATATATATATATATATATATATATATATATATATATATATATATATATATATATATATATATATATATATATATATATATATATATATATATATATATATATAACTATGGTCTAATAGTCACGTTTCATCCCATTTTTTTTCGTCCTGATTAGAAAGTTAGGTCTGCGGTAATCAGTTTACTCCATTAACAGGTCACTTGAGCTTTAGAATAAATATACCTGTGACATCTAATTATTTATTATTAAAATCCCATGATGAACCTTTATAGAATGTATGGGGAGGAACTCAGTTATTCTGGCTTTGAGTCCAAGGGTATCAAAATTGTAGTGAGATGCTTATCATTGGCAATTAGGAAAAGTCCCAACACTAAAGATCCCCCCTTATTTGTATTTGTGTCTTTTTGCCCAGAACCACTTCCTAGTAGTCAATAATCATATTCCGCAGTGTGAACTCTTTACTCTCCATTAGCTTACCTGCCCCTGTCTAACCTATATACACATGGAATTACTATTGTCCATATTGCACACGTTCCTCTGTAAAATTTTGATATAGGCTGTATCAGCCCAAATAGATTAAAGGGTCTTCAGTGGGTAAATACTCAACATGTTTCGGAGCCTTTTACCCGTACATGTCTCTCTGAGTAGCGGCTCCTTGTCTAAGCTAAATATTCAGCAAAGACAACCCACATGATAAAGAATAAATATGAACATGGCAAATGATGAATTAGCTTAATACAAAAAGTTTTGCTTATAAATGCAGAGCTTCATTATGAAAGAAGAATACCTGTCAAACAAACCATAATTACTTAATTTGTATAGTGCAGGTTCAGGTAAGAACAATTTGACTTACCCCTAAACCAATATGTACAAATAATTATGTTGTAGTCCTAGAGTTTTCCTAACAGAATAACACAATGGTTATATTCAAAAGTGTTTCTTTAAATATATGTGAGCCAGCAAAGGAAGTAAATTTAACATGCAAGTGAATGGGACCTTGAATTGATGTCGCCAACAGCTTCAATCTGGTTTCTGCCACCACAGGTCAGAAGTTTTTCAAATATGGACGGGACTTTTGAATAGGGTGTATAGTGGCGTTCAGTGATACTTTGTACAATAAGGATATGTTGGGATACATATAAATTACACTCATTTGTTGCTTATAATGTGACCTTCATATGATTTTGACTGACAAAGGGTTAGTAGGAAAACCCTTTCTTGAGCTATTTCACACTTTTTTGACACTCTGTTGCTCAAAATAAAAGAGAGTAAAGTTGTCGAAAATTTTCTGTCTAAAAAAAAGTATTTTAAATTTGGACCGAAAACGAGGAAAATAGTACGAGGGATATGCTCTAATACTAATTCCAATGTTATTCCCATGTAACAATATAAGGGATAATAAAAGTACAACTAGCAGCTGGGGCTCAAAAGAATAGATGCATATAAAAAAAAAGCTCATCATGACATGTCATGTTTACGGGGCATGCTTATTGATATGAACTTCCGGTTCAGCTGAAAGGGCGACCAGATTGGACTTTGCAAATCCAAGACGAGGCCCTGTTTTAAACTGACCTCGATTCATAAAAAAATTAATTATTTTTGACATTTTTTTTCAGAATTATATACTGTTAAACTGCATTCCTGGCTTCGCAGGTCGTATCACCTTTTCCAAAACCTATCATATTACGAAAAAAACCCCACTGTTTTGGAGAATTTATACAAATGGCTAAACATTTTGAGTTACAAGGCTATATTTTTTTCAGAAATATCATGAGATTCCTAAATTATTACATTTTGTCATCATTTAAATAGTAGATGTGCACATTTGGGAGTAAGCTAGCCCAGATAAAAGAATGTAGATACATAACATATTTCAAGGTCAAATGAGTATCAAATTTTAATTCGTAGTGCATCTGTTCTTTTGGAAGAGAAATGTTGATGCTTTGGCAAGTCTTGAATCGCTTTGCTGTCATTGTTGGGTTTGGAATTAATAAATATGGATCATGTTTTTCTGTATTATTTGATCTGTGCAAAAAGCTAGATCCAAGGCAGTTTTGAGGAGCCTGGAGGTCCCACTTTTGGCCATTTTGGTCGCATATGGACATAAATGGTTCAGACGATATGCGATTTCTTGACTAGGGAATGAAATATTATGGTTTGAAAGTATTTCTCTGAAATCATAACAAATTACATATTTCGGCCTAAATGGAGTGGTGGTCATCCTATTTTGCATAAGTTTGTATTCACCATAGTCCAAATAAATTGATATAGGTATTTTTCGCCCTCCTCTGAATAATGTATTCTATGAAATCAACAGGTGCTGCTTATCTGAACACATGTCCAAGACTGCTTAACAAGTCTTTATTTATTAATATAACATTACTTACTTTGTGAAAAATAGCCCTTTTTATGGATTTTTAGGGTAGTGACAAGTGATTGCAAATCGACTTGACATACCAAGTTCTAATGGCAAAGGCTTCAACATTCAAAAATTATTATCTTTAATAAGCCTCTGTAATTAGAGAAAATAAGGTACACATGAAACAATAGATGGAATCTAAATTGATATTGAAGTAATAAACACACAAATGTGAAAAAGAGCTGTTTACTCAAATGAAATTAAAAACTAGGACAAGGTATAAGGTGCACCTAATGCAATACATCAAAGTAATCGGACATGAAATTAATAACCAAGGTAACATGAAGGAAAGTCAAACTTAAAAAAAAACATTGACAAAGACAAAAAAAGTTAAAGATTCTAAATTAAGAGGCCTGAGTAAGGAGCACGGACACCATGTATTCAGCTGACTGTGGTGTAATGTAACTTACATTGGTTACGAGGAAACGAAGAGAATCGGCATCCCCACGTGGTGGGTGAAAGGGGTGGCTTGCGCTCTATTTCTCGAACGCAAGTGTGAGAGGTGAGCGACCAGCAGTCACAGCTCTTTCAAAAATGCTGCCATCGATCATCTTGTTATACCGCAGATAGTTAGCTACTAAAGTAGAACTTAAATATCTAACAACGGTTTACAGACTTAAACAGGTTGAGATATTCTGGTTGGATCACATTCCTAACCAGTGGAATACGCATTAGTTCAGAAAAACATTACCAACATTCACAAATTACAACCCAACAATGACATCAAACATTTTCAAGAGTTACCAAAATATCAACATTAGGCTTCTAACAATTTAGATTAAGCAATTTCTCGCGAACACCCATGACATTTTTAACCAAAGTACCTTGGCACGATTCTAATCTAGTTACGTCTTTCTCACTTACGGCTGCAGCGTTGCTAGTATACAGTAGTGAAGAAACTGATACTTTCTTCCATAAGTACACTTTGCTGTCAGATGAAATACCTGGATAACACAGCCCAGTATTGGCTACAGTGAAGTAGGTACCCCAACACTTTTTTGTGCCATTCTCAATAATGTTCAGCAAAGTCGGTGTTTATGGTAAAACTTTTACCCAAAGTATCTTGGTTGTGAATTATTGATAGTGGCGAATCACCAAGGAAGGAGACAAATTGGTCAGGACCATGGATCATACAATTTGAATTCTTCCCTCCAAAGTTAAATGACCGTTGTTTAGAGTATACAAAATATTTGTCAATAAGCAGTTGTACACTCATGACAGTAGAATGCATAAGCATGATATCGTTGGCGAAGCCAAAACTATTGTATTTAATTCCTCCTATACATAAACTTGCATCAATATGTTTAATTTTTACTAATAGGTTATTAAGAAATATCTTGAGAAGGAATGGCGAAATGATACTCCCTTGATGTACGACACTTTACACACTAAAGAATCAGTAGTGTAATCATTCCATTTTACTATACAGTTTGACGGTTTGTACCAACAATACAGTAAGACCCATTAAGGACCATCAAATCTGACATAAGTGTTGTTACATTTTTTGTAACAATTCATGAACATCTTTCTTACCACATTAACAACTTCCCCTTGTTTCATTTAAAGGGCCTGATCAACAATGACAGCAAAGAGAGTCAAGAAATGCCAAAACATCACATTTATCATCCGTTACCAATGTGAAAAAAATTTCATTCCTGACTTGCGACAGGCATTCACCCATATAAGGAAACTTGTGGCTTTAAACTGGTCCTCTCGACCTTTCAAGTATTCTTCATTAACGTAAAATTTTAGTCTTTGAGAACATAGAGGAGCAACCAATTAAAACCCAAATTTTACCACTGGTGCCGACGATAAAAAAGAAACAGGGCAACCCTCTCTTGTTTAGTTCCTTACCTCGTCATATGAAGTCTGAAGTCAAAATCCAAAGTCGCAAAATAAGGACTCAATACAACACAGGGAATGTCACTGGAGTGACTCTAACCCTATTGCTGAAACCGTCCATGCACTTATTATTATTCTTTTTTCATCTTACCAATGCGCATATTGACCTGTTGTTTTGCATTTATATGTTAACAGGTGGGTTCTAGTTATATAAGATAATCGAATACGTTGCTTGCCTCATCTTATAAGATGATCACATGACGTTCATGCTACAAGGACATAACTCAGGCTGCCCTCCCCCCTCCCGTGCTACAATATATATATTTTTTTACTTGTTTGTTTTTGATATAGTTGGATACCAACTGATTGGAAATCCTGAATTTTGTGTGATTTGACAATGTTGTAAAATATATAAATTTGAAAAATTTGTTCTGACAAATAATTGTTTAGTTACGTTACACAATTTGATGACCAAAAGCACCTTTCTATGAAGGAGTCTCTTAGAAACAGCTGTATCACTTTGCACGAGGCACAACTGGTCTCAACTACGCCCCTGTAGCATCAATGATTTGGTCTCACGTATGCCCCTGTACCATCAAACTCTCGTTAAATACAAATGAGATAGTCGGTAAATCAAAGGTTTATAATATAACTTTGACCCATTTACTGGGGAGGATATTTTGCCGCATTAAGAAGACGCAATGTTTGCGATGGATGGAATCTGCGGCTACTTTGAATGTGATTGTCGTTCAGCTTGATATGTCTGGTGGTGGTGTCAAGGCTTCAATACTCACTGTAAATTTTGGAGATCAGTAAGCATTTGACAAGTTTTGAGTTGATAACTTAACTGTAAAAAATATATATAATTTCTGATTTACTATAAAGATATTATCCTATCTAGCTGATCTTGGAATGTGTACACGTTTTTTGCAGTTTGGGCTTAAGGTTTTCGTGACCACCATATTGCTGGATAATAATGCTTCACTGCTTCCCATACCTGAAAGAAAGCCTGGTAAAGCAACACATTTTTATAGATTAGGTCATTTTCAGTTGTTTGCTTACCCTTTATCTATCTATCTATCTATCTATCTATCTATCTATCTATCTATCTATCTATCTATCTATCTATCTATCTATCTATCTATCTATCTATCTATCTATCTATCTATCTATCTATCTATCTATCTATCTATCTATCTATCTATCTATCTATCTATCTATCTATCTATCTATCTATCTATCTATCTATCTATCTATCCATCCATTTATCCATGTATCTGCTTGTTTGGGAATATTTGAAGGTTTGTTGTTTATTCAATTATCTACTTATTAACATATTCATTTTTGAATTTGTATGTGATAGCTGGGACAGCAAACATTACTGAGATGATAGAAAGTTGCCCTGAGTAACATGATGGGAATTAAACTTGGTTCTGTTGGACCCAAAATAGCACGTAATCTGCATGGATTATCCGTAAGTGAAAAGCGCAAAATTTGGTTGTGGTGTTTCATCATCAGGATAAACTAAATTTGCAAGGATATCCAATGGGTAAGGTTAAGGTCAAGCGTGATGTCACTGTTAATACCTGCCAAACCTTCTCAAAAATTACCTGAATAATATTACTTTATAAGTGCAAGTGATGGCAGAGACACCTATAACGATTACATCCGTCCGTGTGTTAATTGTTATCATTGAATTGGATCAAATCATGGCAAAGGAAGCCTGGTTACTCAGGATTATCCCCAGTGTATATAGTTAAAACTAAGGGCATGATACTTTGTCTCATTATTTTAACGACTTCCTAGACATCATTACCCTATTCTGTAGTTATACTCTCCATAAGCTTACATGTAATCATCCAACTTATATGAGTATAAAAGTGTAACTGTACATACTGTCTGCGATCATCTTTAGCTTTTTATGACATACGCTGCATTAACCTATATATGGTATCGAGTCTTCATCGCGTAACAGCCAGAATATATTTCGGAGCCTGTACCCAGGCATGTCTTTCTGTCTGTGTAGAGGTTCCTTGACCAAGCTAAACATTCAGCGAAGACAACCCGCATAATAATGAATAAATATGAACGTGGTAAATGATAAATTAGCTAAATAAGTAAAGCTCCGCTTATAAATGCAAAGCTTAATCAATAATAAAGGATACATAGAAAATCAACCACAATTACTTAATTTGTATTGTACAATTTCAGATAAGAATAATGTAAAAAAATATTTTAACAGAATGATGGTAAAAGATAGAATTGATTAGCACCATTGGTAAGTATAAACTCTCTTAAATTATTAAAGCCAGATGTTCTAACAATCTCTTGATATTTACAACAAAATTTGTAGACATGATGTCTTCCACGAAAGAAGTTTTTTTTACCCACATTTCTCTTTTCCCTTCCAAAGCCAAACATTCTTTGAGCGAACTGCTGATCATTGCACACACACACTCTCAGTTATCTTGTTTATCACCTTCTTTTAATATCTTAATTACTTAAACAGCTACCTGTGGCAACTTCTCTTCGTTTTATGCTTCAAAATAGACAAGAGTTCACTTTCTGTCACCCATTTTTGATGACCATGTCAATTCTACACGACATTTTCTCCCAATTAACGTCATTACCACATGTTTCTTTTTAAATTTGAAAAGGTAATCAGAGCCCCAAATCTATTGACTGACTTACTCTCATTTATTGCATAATAGCAATTAGCTGGAGTTACTGGGTGTTGTTTGAAGTCTAGGTCAAGTCAGACCCCTGCAGCCCAGACCAAGCAGGAAAAACGGGGGTAAAATCCATCCTGGGAAATGGCTTGAACGCAGGTATCTTTAGCTGAAGTGTACACCTTATGATTATTTGAACAGAATTAGATTTTTGAATCATCTTGACTCAGGTTTGTTGCAAATATATTTGGGTCAGGATGCAAAGTCCTGAAATTTAGAGCAAGTATGACCAAACTTGACAAAAACGTGTTATGTTCAATAATTTCAGAAATGTTACCGTCAGAAGAAAGGGTAATTAACTACTTCAAAGTTAAACCCATTAATTTTGAGATAGACTCCAATGCAAAACCTGTCATATGAGACGCAAATGTCCAAGTCGGGAACACATCTCTGAATTTCTCTGCATTGTTATTCCCCAAAGGGATATCTTTCGGGTAAATGTCTCTAGCAATTTTATTAAAGTTTTTTTTTATTAAAAGCAATGTCACCAATACACCTTGAATCTCTTGCAATTTGGGGGTATATGAAAATCTTTGTTTGTCAGTTTATCCATATGCAATAGATTCTAACTAGGTTAAGTATATATCAGTGAGTAACAGGGAGCAGTTGTTTTCTATTGGAATGCCTCTTATTTGTTGAAAATATGGTCAGTGGTCAACACTGAACAAAAATATTGTCCAAAACAAATTTTGCAGCATCCATCAACATTTCAAATTTGTAAGATTTCACATTCCTTTTTTATAATGTATTATGTTACCAATATGTTTTCCTGAATATGAATTAAAGAAAAGTTAAGGATGGGTTACAGTCATGCTAGAATATTTTGCTGATTAATTCTGAAACAGAACATGATTTTATCTATGGGTAAATTTTATGTAAAGTGTTAGACAAGTCAAAACATTTGATACAGTTTGCTTTTAAATCTAGAATTTTTGATACAAAGTGAAAAGAATTGTTAATACTCCAAAAGCAACTTATCTAACAGATTTTAGAAACTGCATTAGAGTTTGTATGCTCATGGAAATGCAGTTCATCACTTTGTTATCAAGTGTAATTTAAAATAAAACGTGAATGCACTATTATGCTTTGCAAAAAACGATTTTTTCTTTTTGTCAACGTAAAAATGTAAAATAAATCCATCAGAATAGACACCCCCCTCCCAAAAAACCCCATAGCAGATTAACCTTGCTCTAAACTTTTAATGTATATCTGTTCCTTAATTTCACTGTCTGCATGTGTTCCAAGATTTGGCTTTTTGTATTTAAGCAGTTGAGAGAGAGGGAGAGAGAGAGAGCGAGAGAGAGAGAGAGAGAGAGAGAGAGAGAGAGAGAGAGAGAGAGAGAGAGAGAGAGAGAGAGAGAGAGAGAAAGAGAGAGAGAGAGAGAGAGAGAGAGAGAGAGAGAGAGAGAGAGATGTGGCTGACCCATGTCCAGCTTATAAAGCCATGCTGGCTATATCATATGCTGCTAACCAATACACTTTGTATAAAATCATATCAGTTAAATCGAAAATGGCTAACTCAAACCAAGTGCATAAATCGATGCTGGCTAACTCACGAATTGCGAACCCAAACACCGTGTACAAATTCAGGCTGGTTAGTTTAAACATATTTTATTTGAAAACGCAATTGGCTGACAGGCTTATTAGCCTATATCAGGGCCTCTTGGCCAATTCTGGTTAAATCTCAAGAGGCTAACCCATGCCTAGTGTATAAAATGCAGACACAAGTGCCGAACTTAAACACAGGTTAAAAAAAATATGCCGGCTAAATCTCAAGTGGGAAATTAATATACAGTGTATAATATATATATAAATATATATATATATATATATATATATATATATATATATATATATATATATATATATATATCTATATATATATATATATATATATATATATATACTTGAATACACAATTACTTACATACCTGATCTCATACTTATTTATTAGCTCCTTTAGACACCTAAATGTGTATTCCATGATACGAGGCTAGACAGAACTGCTAAACACGGGATTATGGGCTAAGTGACATGGTATTATGGTTAGCTGTTCAATTTAATGGAACCTGTCTGCACTCTTGGCTCAAGCTAGTGCGATGAACACGATATGCCTATATATATATATATATATATATATATATATATATATATATATATATATATATATATATATATATATATATATATATATATTTATTCTATGTTCGAGGGTGAATTATCATTTTCTAGAGTGAAATTCAAAAGTAGTAACTCACTGTAGATCACATGACCTAAACATTGTTTATTTGTTATAAGTAGATTGTGACGCGCCTGCATCAGTGACGCGATGCATTGCCGTTTACATAAAGTCAAATGTGTGTCATTGCTATAAAATAATATAGATCATCGTACAGGGTACGGAATTTTGGTCAACATGAAAAATCGTTCATGTAAACATGAATCAGTTTTAAAAGGATGAGACACACCCCAGAATAAGATAAGCAGAATTTTTTTGTTAATTAGATACAGCAGATTGTCATTTGCGTTATCGCTCTGCAGGTGCACCTTTTAAAAGAAAATGCAAATATAGGTAGCCATTAGACCCATGGGACTGTGACATTCACACAAAGGTATATTGGTACAGCTGTTTGACAGGTGAGTCAGCGCTGATACCTACATTTTTACTTGGCATTAACACTTCCATTTATAGCAAGGCGGGACTGTAAATTTTTATACTGATTCTGTTAAAATGTTTTGGAATGTGATGCTTTTCATGATAGGACGAACTACACAGACTCTTCAATCATCTAATTTCACAACAGGAATGTAAACCGTTGGAGTCGATGTTTTTTGTCCTTAAACTTGCAATATGCTTCAAAATATGACAGGTTTGACGCTTCAATGCATAGAATGCCACATCCAAGTTTGAGGCCCAAGAACTTTTGACTAACATGGACATGTTTATCAAAGAAGTAACATTGCCAGCCATTTCATACTGATGGTTGAAAAGTTTAATTTCAGAAATATATATAGTGAAGACGTCCTACATTTCAATAAATGAGGTAAAATAAATACAAATATAGCTGATATACTTTGTGCTTATTTTAAAATCAGTGTTGGGCTATATACCTGAAGCGGACACACCATCAGGCTAGCTCTGTGTTTGCATTGTAGACCAATGGTTTGTAGGCCTGCTCCTGAGGTGTGCCGGGAAGGGGGGGGGGAGGGTGGCTGTATATTCCCCATTCAAAAAGTTTTGTTATGATACATCAATAGTTTCTGTATTGTCATATTTGTTTACCGGTATTTCCACAATTTTCAAAATTTTTTGCTTTTCATACAGGTTAGAAAGAAGACGATGAAATCGCTTATCCTTGCCCTTCTTCTGGTATTCTCTGTTTCCCGCTGTGCAAGTCCGGTTGGTTTGGTTCCATCATGTTTGACAATCATAAATACGTTTAGCTATGGAGTTGGTGTTACCCACCCCTGGCGGCAAATGCTTTGAATGATTTAGTTTGTGAAAAGATAGATATTTGTAATTATATTTGCTAAAATTATGAAAGTCGATACTGCTTGGGCTGTGTAATTATATACTGTGGTCCGTATTTGCCGACCAGTTCGTCTTGCAATGAAAATCGTTTGAAGGAAGATGTTAAAGGTTGGATGGTGCAAATACAAAGATAAAATTATGAAATGAATAAAAGTGACAATTTGGATACTTTAGAGAAGAATACATAAATTTGCGTTGCATTTAAATATAACTATAACTTTACGGTTCTGTTTTACACTGAAAAAATTGTCACTCAGATATTGAAGAAGTCATATTGATCGAAAAAATAAGGAAAAGCATTCATTGAACTAACTCACTTACTAGTTGTTTTAACATAGGGGACCAGACCATAACGTAATATACTTGCATTTCTTACATTATTTTCTAACCACAATAATGTAAAAGGTTTCAGGTTAGGTTGCATAAAAACATAATAGAAATAAAATCATGCTCAGAATAAGACAATGATAAATGTATTTTATTAATACCTTTAATATCAATCAAGAGAGGACGTGGTGGTGGCTCCAGGGGTGGGAGGCGACCTCTCCATTTGGTGAAAGACAAATCGGTTGGTGTTCCACTGCGCATGACACAAGCATCCCCAAGGGATGTCCGAGCCAGCAATAATGATCTGGAGTGCCTGCACTGTACACCTAGGTATGTTACTTAAGGAGGTATTTACAGTGATCGCTATGTGCAGTTTCTGCTACGCTACAAGTATATACAGTAAATAATCACATGTACATATACTTATAGTCCTTTATCATTTAGGATTGCCTTGGGATGATTGTCACACATTTTTGACACCATACTGGTAATATTGTCATACATGTAGATATTGTTCCTTTACTTCTTAAACTGCTACCTCGTAAACTACAGCAACAACAATGCTATGGGGATTTATATACAATTATTTTACAACTGTTATTGTCTCTGATAACTTTCGGGTATATACAATGTTTCCTTTTGAAGTACGTTTCGAACCATAAACAACTCTTTAAAGTAAAAGTAAATATAGCTACGGTTAAGGTCCAAATGCTTAGATTTACCTATGCTTGTAAATTCCACTCACAGAAATGTTTAATCATAAAAACCAAAGTGATCGCGTAAAGCACAGGACTTCAATTAGCCACTGGCTTACTCTCGTTTTTCTTGTACTAAGTTGCATATACTTCCTGACACAAACAAAAGTTTTCACGTATTAAGATTATTTTGTACGTTTCACACATCCGATGATAATAGATGACGCATGGCCATACGTCAGGGTGGTGCCAAGATGTGGCCAAACAGGATCATACATAGCACATAAATCCCATGTTTACCACCCATGGGTTGGTTACAAGGGGATATTGTATAGATACGCCAGAGCAATGCACATTATGGGACCAAATATAGGCATAAATATATATCTAAAATCTTGGTGATTTGAACCAATTTTATCCAATAATACAAGTTTTATACATCTTAATCAGATGGGGAAATATGAGATTGACATAGAATGAGCTTGCATTGATACGTCGGAAAGTAATACGTCTCTTTATCATCCTCAGATGGGGGCCGGCCAAGAACAAGAATGGAGTTTCTCACCGCCTAAAATGTTAGGATGTTAGCCTTGTTTACATCATAAATAAATATAAATTATCTACGCTTCTTGCTGAAATATATTATGTACACAAACGTTTATACGCTTTGATTATTGTTTTTTAAACAGATTGCACGCATTGCTGTGTTAATCGGTCTGTCTTGGTGTTAGGTGCTCAAAACCAGTAAGCATCTGTATGTGGAAAAAATATCCTGTGTATTAAAGGGAAGATATACACTATTTAAGATAAGAACTTTGCCACATTTCCGAACTGTTGAAGTCTTTCTCAGAGCATGTGTGATTTCTTGGCAATGGAGTTATTGTGCTACTTTCCCTTAAACATAAAAATGAATGATAATTTTCGGGCTTTCGATAAAATAATGGTTCAATCCAAAATCTCGAGAAATGAACGATACTATGAACGAAATTTGATGCAGATGACTTGAGAGTCATCACCCTTATCTGCTTGACTCATTCTATGAAATGAGGAGGTGGCACGTATTTGGACCCACGTCCATGTGCACTTAAATTATCATTTAAGGGTAAACCGGATATATACAGTATGCAATGAGTCACCTCGCTTGTGTGATTATTTCTGTACTTTATTTCATTTGTACACTGAAGCTTGGTCAAAAAAACTGGTTGTTATTAGAGATGTGCTGCGTTAATAATGTATATATTTGAATGGGTAGTATAATATTTCACAAGGGTGAAGGACACATAGTGCAGAAAAAAACATTACACATATTTATAATTTCAACCTAATGTGACAGCAAAGAGATTTAAGAGTTACCAAAATCTCAAAATCATCTTCCGATGCCAATGTGAAGGAAGGAATTTTACTCCTGATTTCAGACAGGCAGTCATTCGTTTAGGAAAACGGGTGAGTTTATACGTCTTCTCGAACTTTGAAATATTCTTAATAGTCAACAGAATGCAACTTTCACCAAAACATATAAGCCTGACCACATAAACCCAAATTTCGTCACTTTTGTGTCAAAGATAAAAATACACAATATTTTCCTGTCGCTTTTTGGTTTCTACCTCGTCACACTAGATCTGATGTCAATATTCAATGTCATAAAATGTGGACTTAATTAGTGGCAGGGAATGTCCCTGGATTTATTCTGCCCTTATGATAAAATGGTCCATGATTTTTTTTTCTTCTTTGCAAAAGGCCTATTGTCCTGTTGTTTCGCATTCGTACGTTAAAAGGTTGTTTTGACAAATATAAGATTGCTTGCCTCACCTAAAAACATCATGCAACAGGAAAGGTCACCTCCGTGCAACAGGTGCGTCCGTTTTTGCGTGTCATTTCTTTTTGAAATTATCTTTTAGCTGGATTTGGACAAGGGCCACCAGGTCTCAATTACACTCCTGAATACCGATGATTTGGCCTCACATACGCACCTTTAGCATGCGAGTCCTGTTACATACAAATGACACAGTCAGTAGATAACAGGTTTAGCATCCACCTTTTCGTGTAAACCAAGTGGTGTGAATGATTCAGTTACTAGGGACAATTTTTGGCTGCATTGGTAAGATGGAAAGTTTGTCAATGATTGAATCCAGTTTCAATGTGATAGTTGATCACCTTGATATGCCTGGTCATGGTGGCAAAAGCTGCAATATTTTATACGTTACATTTTGAAGATCACTAGGCATTTGACAAGTTTTGAGTTGAAAATTGAATTGTGAAAAATATGAATGAACTTCTGATTTACAATAAAATACACTTGATGTGTAGGAGGGAAACCACGTAAAGTATTTTGATTTGGGGTTTTCCATCAGTATATTGGCATTTAAAATATTTAAGATAACACAAATGAGATTTGATTTTCTTTCAATCAAACAAATATAGCAGCTGCTACTGCCATACCTTTGCAAGATAGATATAGCATTTCCTGTAGTAGTCGTCCTACACATGTTGACTTCTGCTAAAGTATAAAGGTCTGACGTTCTGGTTTGCAACCATCAGAGAATGAAACGTGGTCCTGTCTGGCTGACCTCTGAATGTGTACATATTTTTGGCATCTGTGGCTGAGACTGTTAATGATTTCCATACTGGAAAATGCTTCAACTACCCGTGGAAAGGCTTGTATAAAGGAGGGATTTGGTGCATTTTAGTTGTTTGATCATGCTTCTATCTATCTATCTATCTATCTATCTATCTATCTATCTATCTATCTATCTATCTATCTATCTATCTATCTATCTATCTATCTATCTATCTATCTATCTATCTATCTATCTATCTATCTATCTATCTATCTATCTATCTATCTATCTATCTATCTATCTATCTATCTATCCATCCATCCATCCATCCATCCATCCATCCATCCATCCATCCATCCATCCATCCATCCATCCATCCATCCATCCATCCATCCATCCATCTATCTATCTATCTATCTATCTAGCTATCTAGCTATCTATCTAATTCGGTGCATTTAGTTGTTTGACCATGCTTCTATTCTATCTATCTATATATCTATCTATCTATCTCTCTGTCTGTCTGTCTATCCATCCGTCTATTTTTCTAGCGAGTTAGCTAGTTGCCCGTCCGTCCGTTTGTCTGTCTGCCTTTCTACCTATGTATCTGTTCTTGGACAGTTCTGGATTTTTTCTTTTCTTTTTTTATGATTGGCATATTTGTGATCGATTTTTGTTTGTAATGGTTGGATCAGCAAATAGTACTGACATGATGAAAAGTTGGCCTAAGCAAGATAGTCTGAATTTATCTTGATTCTGTTGGACCCAATATAGCGCTAAAGCTACTTGGCCTTCTCCTTAGTAAACAGAGGAAACCTTTCTTGGGGCGTTTCACAGCCAGGATAAAACTAAATTTGCAAGGAAACCCTAAGGTCTGAGCCAAATTCAAAATACAGAAATAAGCAGTTTACATACCCAAGGGTTGGGGCTCCTGTCTCAAGTACCGATGCTTTACTGGCTAGCAGTTCTACCAGGGATGTAGGTAGGAGTCTGACTACAAAGTCAAGAGTTTGGGCCATACCATAACGCACCCTTTTAAGCAATGGAAAAAGTTTAATTTGTTGCCTTTAGGAAGGAGTGGACTCCACAATTGATTGCGTTGGGAAAGACTATGTAACATAGTATATAGAAATACATAAAAAAACATAAAACAAAATAAAATGTACATAAAAGTAAAATCAGTCATAAAAAACAAGAAAATAGTGCATGCCAATTACTTGCATAAATGGACAAAAATCAGTATGTAAACTATAAATGTGAAGTCATGTACATAAGTGGGTTGTGTGTTCCTGATACAGTCGATTTTTGTGATGGCGTCCGTTGGTTGAAAATGATCAAGAAGATCATTGTCACTTGGACAAGACACACAATAAGGTTTACTTCTGAGCATACGATGACTGTCCATTGCCTCCAGATATTTTTTTGTGTTGTAACTGAGCTCAAAAGCAATTCAGCACAGTCGAAGGTTTGCCTGCTTGTCAATGTATGCTGCTCTGTAACACTTGTAATGGGCCTTTGTACATCTTGACGACACTTAAAATCTGCATCATGGAAACCCACTGCCACGTGTAGGTGAACGCGTAACTTTGAATACAGTGTGCAATATTGTCAACAACAGATCTAAAACAGTCAGCAATGCATGAGATAAAAGCAAAGTACTCGGATTCAGTAGTGGATCAATAGTTGTCCTAAAAGTACGGTAGCTCAGATCTCGCAAAAATACAGCTGAAACGCATTAGTGACGCCAACTCGGGTGATATAACTATGCAATTACCTGCCAACTCTGCACTCTCTCGAAAACTACCAGAGAAGTATTTTACTGTATAACTGTGGATTTATGGCAGATACAATTGTATGGGTTATATCAATCCGTGTGTAAATTGTTAACATTCCATTGTTGGATTGGATGAATTCATGGCAAAGAAAATATGTTCATGCAGGGTTATCCTGACGAAAAGTGTGTAAAGATGCGTAAATATGTCCTGGGAAATACAGTATATCCCTTTGTTGAGAAGTGTGCTTTAAAATTAAACATAAAATCACTGAAATGCCTTGGAAAATAGGAATGTCTCCATGTGTCAAGCATGACAAATGTTAAAAAGATCAATAAGCACACACGACGGAGACACGTGGTTGGTCTTGGCTCTAATGTATTTCTTATTATAATTTGACTGCCTAGCTGCCTTCTTACAACTGGCGTTTTGGCATTTCACCAGTTAATATCAAAATTCTGCAGAAGAACGTGTGCAATTTGGACAATAGTACTTCCATATGTAAATAGGTAAGACAGTGACAGGTTAAACTTATGAAGAGTAAAGAGCTCGGATTGTGGAGTGGGGTAATAACTCTTGGGAAGTGGTTCGGGACAAAAAGACACAAATGTAATAGATAATATTGTTATCAATGTGTTCACTCACTATGTGCTAACCACATATGCTTGTACAGGCCACAAAAAGGGTACACGGAAGTTGTCTGTCTTGCCTACCTTACCCCTTCTTTATTGAATTAAAAAAAAAATAAAGCATGTGGTAATATACAGATTAGGACAGCCCAGGAAACAAAATTCGAAACTGATGCACAGAGTATTAAACCAGTAAACCGGTATTATTCCAGGGCAAATACAAAAGAAATGTAACCTGGAGTAGAAATGTGGCTGGTAGATTGCATTCTGCTGTCACATGTTAAATTTAGGGTTTGTTAACCATCTTTAACAAGATTGGAAGCTGTTAAAGCTACTGTAACACATAGTTCTGAAAAAGTAAAGCAACTGCGAAGTGTTACCATTTTTCTTGAATATCCAAAACATAAAGAGTTATCATAAAGTACAAGCAGGCGAGACGTGAAAGAAGACATACTTTAAAATGGTTCCATACACATGAGAAATTAAAGGCAAAAGTATCGTACAAAACAGACCTTGACCGCTAAAAACTGGTCAACTACAATGTTTCAAAGAAAAATTGCAGAGCGTTAAAATTTTACGTTAATCTTTGCTTTGGTCACCCAGGTCAAGACATTAGTGAAGCATGTATAAAGCATACTTAAGAGATTTAAAATAGTGATATGGGTGAAAATGACATGCGGTGGGTGATTCCAGAAATGACAGGCTAGTGTTTTCCACGATCGGATGAAATTTGAAGACAATTGTACGAAACTTTGCTTTTCATTTTGATGAACTCAATTCGTCTCCAGACCCTCTTAAAGCTCGATAATTGATCCAAAGTGTGGTATTCCTATAGCTATAGCTTTATTGTTGTTTATTCCTGTGAGAAGAATAAACCAATAAACGACATAAGAATAGCAAGAGCAAGAATTGGATTGCACCAGTTTTTTCTGGTAAGAAAGTCAAATGACAGGAGATAATCAGCAAGCAGGATTTTTGAAACAGTGTTATGGGAAAAAGGGATACGAAAAACGAGAGCATAAAGTTAAAGCTTTCTGCCCTTCAGAATCCCACTTCCCATGAATAATATGAAACTGTGGAGAATTTTCTTGTGGGGAATGTCTTGTGCCGAAGAACCGAGCACTTCGCCACATACAGTAAAAGATCCCAAAGCTATGACCATGCTACTGCTGGGCCAGTCGATGAAGGTACTCTGTCCATGAGACCATGCTACTGCTAGGCCGGTTGATGATGGTGCTCTATCGTGGGTGGAATCAGTCTGAATATAGGGCCTGGAAAGGAAAACTGCCAACCTGGGGCATGTTATCGGGACAGGTCATATTTATGTTATCATTCAAAATGTTTTTGTTGGCAAGTAATTTAAACAGAAACACGAAACAGACGACAATAACATACATCTGAATGCTTTGAGGAAATATTTCATGGAAAGGCTAACGAATCATTTTCACTTGTAAAAACCGTAGCGTCTTGAGACCTTATAACAGTCGACAGACGTTCCCACTAGGTTCCCTCCCAATCTTACTCCCAGTGTTCGTTGCCAAGAAAGAAGATGCAAGTATGTGCTTACAGTAATAATTTCGTTTCATCACCTTGCCTGTTCGAATGGTGCAACTCATTTACTTTACAACTTGTCTTGGCACGAATTACACTTAATTGTGATTTATGTACATATAGTTACACGTCTTCATGTTCATATATGTCAGCTTATTGGGTTCCCATAATGAGGCAATTTTCTGTAGTACAATGCGTTTTTTATAATTGTACTTTCAAAATAGTACAGAGAAACAGGACCCATATTCAAAAAATGGCAAACCCAACAATGACAGCAAAGAGATTCCAGAGTTACCAAAGCATCAACATTCATCTCTCAATACCAATGTGAGGAAACAAATATCACTCCTGACTTTAGACAGGCAGTCACCCATAAAAAGGCAACTGGTGGTTTGAACCGGTCCTCTCAACCATTGAAATATTCTTCATTAACTATAGACTATAGTGTTTCCTAAATGTAAAGGGCTAACCACTCAAAACCCAAATGGTATTACTTCTGCCAAAAATATAAAGTGACCTGCTATGCCTATCAATTTTTAGTTGTCCTGACGAAAGCTTGAGATACTAAAGCCTGGTGTTGACAGGAAGGAACACTCTTCTAGAATGTTTCAATATGAATTATCACTTTGTATTAGAATATTACTAGATACATGCATTCAAGTATGTTTATAATTACACTGCTCATTATTTGTTTATAATGTACGAGTGATTACATGAGTAAATTTTACTATCTGTAATTTGTTTTAGAAATAGTACTGTGTGATACGCAAGTTCTCACAATAGGTATACATATCTTCAATATAAACATGATAGATATTCTTCCGAAACTTTGAAGTGTTCCTTCTTAGAACAAACTTTGAAGTAGGGTAGTGTAGTGTATGAAATTGCTCTGGTGAAGAAATTAATACAGAAAAGAAAAACTGGCAGGTGGTAGAGTAATTGCTGGTTCACATCGTCACCTCTGCAACACTGGATGGCAAACTACAGAAAATAACATGGTATGCTCATTTTCAGACACAATGATGTAGAAAGATAATAGTGAATTGAAGTTCAAACTTGATGTATTGGCAATGTAGCATGATAAATTACCTCCATATGGCGAGTAATATTCCAGTTGGGCCAGTGTATGGTTTTATATGTCAAGGCTAATTGCGTTTGCCAGAGAATGCTCTGATTTTGACAAGTTTGACTATCGTTATTTACTGCTTTTTCAAAAACTTGTGAAACAGGGGATATTTGAAAAAAAAATACAATTATCTTTTTTAAAGTTAAGAGGTAAAAATGAAAATGTATTATATAAACATCTAATGGTGTCGAGATGCTATATAAATGAGGTAATAAATGTGTAACCTAACAATTGTAGCTGATATTTTCATACAATGTGTGTATGAGGCAACATATTTCTTGAAATTGAGAGTTGCTAGCATCATATCTATTTCAACTACTACTAACTTTTGTTGGTACCTGTCTGAATCGCTATTTGAATTAAATTGCTTCAAACAATGCTATTTTTTTTTTCAAAGCAAACAGCTCACTGGCAATGCAGACTGGTGGATACGAGACCTGCTAAATCATACTGGCTAAATCACCTGTGCCTTACCCATACAAACTATGGGGATAGAACTGTGCTGGCTGAATCACAAGCGGTTTACACATACCTAGTCCATAAAACCATATTGGCTAAATCCCAATGGCCAAACCATACACAGTGCAGGGAGTGATGCTGGTAAGATCACAAGTGACAAACTCATAGTGATAAGACCATGCTGGCAAATCAAAAGTGGCTAACTCACACCTACCATATCAGACGATGCAGCGTAAATTACAAGTGGCTAACCAATACCACGTGATCAAAGCCATGCTGGCAAAATCATAAGCAGCTAATCTGGCCTAGTGTATAAGACCATGTTGGCTAAATCAAAAGCTAAAAACCTGTGTCTGCTTGGAATAGCAAACAATGAGTCAGCCAGTCTTTCTTTGAGTAACGTATTGACCATGATGATGGAACTCCTGTGTAAGTTAATATTCCTATGTTACATGTTTCAATAGAGAAAGAGGCTACAATATTATGTTTAAAATATGTATAGTTTTCTGTAGACACAATTAAACAGACTATATACTTATAAATAAAAGGGTTTGAATAAATACGTCATTATATATAGATGTTTATATACATATACACTGAAATCTCCCTATTATGACTCCCTAAGGAACTGCGGAAATGTGGTCATTATAGGGGAGTGATCGCGATGGGGAATATAATTGAATTAGGGAAAAATAAAAGAGAGTCTGTAAATTGATGGTCATAATAAGAGATTCTTATATATGTGTGTGTATGTATATATGTACATATATATATACATATATGTATATATATATATATATATATATATATATATATATATATATATATATATATATATATATATATATATGTATGTATACACACAAATACAAATACATTTCAGTACAGAGTTACTTACATACCTGATTTCATATTCATTTATTCAATTTGTATGGACACGTAGGGAGGTGATATTGCAACAGAGTTGACACAAACTGCTGAACGTGGGAGACGAGGCCAAATGACATGAATAAAGGGTTGCTTCTTTAATTTAATCCAGCATATCATCTCACTTGCCTCAAACCAGTGTCCGAGGGGTTTATGAGTTTTCAAAATACAAAATTTTACCAAACCTTATAATAAGTATGCGATGTTTTAATCGGAAAAGAGGATTTGAGCTGATATTACTCGGTTTTGGTATAAGCAACTTTGTCATATACTTGAATTCGTGTATTTAGGCTTGACGTCTATGGATACTGGAGATCGTCGAATAAAAAGTTGTTATTGCTAGAAAATAATACATAACATCATACAGGACACAGAACCCATAATGTCGAATAATAATAATCATAAGAGATGTGTGTGTCAACATGATTAAGTTTTCAAACGTTGAGATATACCTGAAATAAGATAAGTAGAACATATATCAACATTCATGAAAGTAATGAACGAAGCAGCTGGTCCGTAATCTTATCTCTTTTCAGGTATGCGTTTCAAACGAAAATATGAATGAAGGCAGCCGTAAAAAGACACAGAAGGCTGTGTCGTTCAAACACGCCTATACATGTACCGATTTTTGTCAGGTAAGTCAGCACCAGTACTTTTTTACCAGGCAGTTATAGTTATGTTTTACTGGTTCTCATAATTTTTTACTCTGATTCTGTTTAAATTTTGTGAAATGACGTACATCTGTAACTGCATAGACTTCACTCATGCTTAGGTTCCCGGGTAAGGTAAAAGGAAGTGACATCCCACAAGTGGATCTTGTCATTTTTTAACGGACGGTTTCTTGAAAAAATTCTTCAAAATATGACACAGTTGTGACATTTAAGTAAACAGAATGCAATATAAAGGGTAGGGGCACCAGAACTGTAGGGAAACGTAGATTTGTGTATCAAAGAGGTAATACAGCCAGCCATTCAATGTCGGTTGCTGTAAATTGTAGTTTCAGAAATATAGTATCAGATGTCCAACGTTTTCAGGAAATCAAATAATATTACTACACATTTACATTGGGTTGTGCTGTGCTTGTTAACAAAATCAAAGTTGGTCTAAATACGTGTAAAAGATACACTATTGAAGCACGCATAGCTTTATATTCACATAGCTGATGATATGTGGGCTTGCTTCTGACGTTTTATTTGGTAGTGAATGTATATTCCTCTTTCGAAAAAGAAAAAAAAATGGGTATACATCAACAGTTTTTGGTATAATCATATCTTGGAAACTGGTATGGTATTTCAACAACTTTCAAACTCAAATTTTTTATACAGATTACCGCGAAGACGATGAATTTCCTGATCCTTGTTTTTATTGTGACATCTTCTGCGTTTCTTTGGGCAGGTCTGCTTGCATTGATTATACCATATTTTATAATTGCAAATTAGTTGAGTAACGGGGTTGTCGTCTCCCAGTAGTTGTGATAAATAGTATTTTGAGTGACAGTGTACGGGAATAATTATTATTACATTGATTATATTTTCTCAAATTACGAAAGTGGATACTACCAGGACTAAGTGGGCATATGCTGTGTGCTCTATTTCTCCATTCCAGCTTATCTTTAAACCATGAGGTCCGTTGTTAAAGTTTAAAAAGTGCAATTTAAACAGAGTCAAAAATATAAAATAAAGAAACGTGACAATTTGGATACTTTACAGAATACATCAATTTACTTTCAATATATTAATTATCATTTTAAGGTTTCACGGGCAAGGTTGCATTTCGTGCATTATGTTCTAACGGGAATGCTGTAAAAGGTTACAAGTCGGATGTATAGAAACGTAATAGTAAAAGAAAATATACTTAAAATAAGATAATGCTAGATGTGTATTACCGATATACTTAGAATAAAATAATGTTAGATGTATATTAGCAATATTTTTAATATCAATCAGCAGATGGCATGTTTGGTGGCTGCTTAAAACATATGAGGCAACCACTGCATTTGGCCCGGGTCGAATCTGTTGATCTTTCTCAGGACATGAGACAACCTTCCACCAAGGATTTCCGAGGCAGCATAAATGATTATGAGTGCGCAGGAGGTTATTTTATTCCTTATAAAGGTATTTACACTGATCAACATTTATATACTGGTATTTCGCAGGAAAATAGAGCACATAATCACATCAACAAAGGCAATAAGTCAATGTGGCCTCTAGAAGTGGCCAAAGGGGAGCATACAAAAATCATAATTGTTTACCATGAATGGTTTACAAGGGGTAATTGCATGGATGAGTATGAGCAATTTACTTGAAGTAAAACACACACACACACATGTATATATGTATATATACATATACATACATACATACATACACATACATACATACATATACACACATACATGTGTATTTTGTGAACGAATATGTGTGTGTATATATGTATGTATGTATGTATGTATGTATGTCTGTATCTGTGCATGCGTTGGTAAATTAAAATCTTAGCGAAGTTAACCGATTTGGTTTGATAACGCGAGTTCCCTACATGTAGTCTGAATAGAATTTGTCATTTAAACAGATGTGAAATCTGAGACTAATATAGAACGATCTCCAAAAGAAATATATGTATTTAACATCTTCAGATGTTCACCCGCACAAGACCAACAGGAAGAAAGTAGTTCCCAGGAACACAATAGCATGACATAAATGTCTGATTGTCATCCTAGTTTACATTGGGTGTGTGTATATATACATATATATGTATATGTGGAAACACACACACACACACACACATATATATATAAATATATATATATATATATATATATATATATATATATATATATATATATATATATATATGTGTATCCATGCATACACATTAAAAGTGGGGTAAGTTAAGCCCCCAGCTTTTGATAAGACAACTTTTCGGAGTGCGGCCTGCCTGTAAATTTGGCATTTAACCAATTGTGAAAGAATGAGACTGATACAGAACGACCTTACACTGATGATTTAAATAATAGTATGTGTCTTTATCATCCTCAGATGTGGACCCGCAACGAGGACCCCCACGCGAGGGCTAATTGTATAACTTGGATATTTGAAGGGTGGCATTGTTTTCTTCATTTATGTATGGAAACGTTCTGTACTCCTTGGTGAAATATATTATGTACACTAATATTTATATGCTTTTGTGATCAGTTGTTTGAAATAAAACGTACCCATTGTTGCGTTTACCAATGAGTCTTGATGCTATTATGCTCAAAACCAGATCCTTTTAGTGTATTGGGAAAAGTAAAACGAAAAGGTTGGATGAAAGATGGAGACTACACTCATATAAAAAATGCTCCGCAGTTTCAAAGTTTGAAAGCTTTCGCAGAGCCTGTATTATTTCCTGGCCTGTGGAGTTGATATCCTGGTTTAAAACTGTACCTCTGAAATAAAAAATTAGTTGTATAAGGTAGTGCAATGGCACAGTGTAACAATCGTGCATTAAAAATAAAGACATTAAATCAGGCACATTTGTGGACCAGTATCTGTCAAACATTTTTAGATATAAAGGCACTTGAGTTATGGATACAGGCGCATGTGAAATGGATTTTTTTCATCACGGTGCTCTTATGGTGTGTCAGACAATCCTTTGGTTCAAGGTCATCCGAAATGGCGTAGTGAGACCTTTGAATTGTAGGGGCTGCCGGAATATCCATCTGTTTTTCCGCACAACAATGCACGTATATGTGTATCTAATATGGAAATCCGAAAAGTAATATATATATACATATATATATATATATATATATATATATATATATATATATATATATATATATATATATATATATATATATATACATATTTATATATATCTTTATTTTCGTACTCGTGGTACACAGTTCACGCAGGTTGTCACTTAAGCATTAGGAAAAGTCACGAATGTCACGGAGCTCACGTATGAGGGACGCTTTAGTCTGGTAACAGGGGTTCCCTGACTGGGTATGACTTATGATCATGACATTAATTCGCTTGAGGGAGCTGCAATGTACAAACAGATTCATGTGTATCTCGTATTAGGCTAGTAGAGCATTAAGTGATTTGCCAGTAGCTGAACGGCTCCCAGCCAAAGTCAGTCGGGCACATAAATTTACAACTTCATTTTGGCTATTAAGTATACTATGTTCGAATTGAAAAGATTGTTTGTGCAATTGGATTTCAATGGACAAGTCACTTGAAATTAACGGCAGTAAATTGCAGGCAGTCGCAGTCGCCAAATGAGACGTACAGATTTCCTCCATGCTACACAAAGTTTGTTTATTTTCCTGTTAGAAAAATTGCACAGCTGAGACCCATAAATTGACATACAATACGATTTGAACAGATTGTATCTGGTGGAAGCAAAAATGTTAACGAACTGAGCCATTAGTAAATTTACCTCTGGCTGAAATTGGCTGATGCATCTATCAACATCATTATAGTGGAACTTGGACCAATCAGATGACCAAGATGAATGAATTCATGAGCTTTTTCAATGAGTTCACTGCCCAAAAGACAATGGGTCGCATGGTTCAGTTGAGGTAGGACATCCACTCGCTTTTGTTGGAGTTAAATACCACATTTAACTCTTTAGCAAAATTAGCACAGATATCCGATAATTTACGAAAGGCACACATAGTAAGGGATAATAAGACCAGATCATCAGCAAAAGAAAGTTATTACCAATGAGGCAACGGAGTCCTGATTTTTCTACTCGTACTAATAACTCATTGATATGTACATCAAACAATATAGGAGATAACACACCTCCTTGTTTGACCCCATTTGTAAATGAAAAAGCATCTGATGCTACATTACGCCATACAACACGTACATTTTGTGTTGTATACATATTAAGCTTTAGTCGAACATATATGGGAGATAATTTTCGTTGCAACAATAATGTTAACAATTTAACATAATGCACTCGGTAAAACGGCAAAGTGGCATCGAGAAAACCCAAATCAATGCTGATATTATGAGAAGTGTGATAAATAACACATTTAAGCAATGTTTAAGTGCACTGAGTTGGGGAAAGGTTGGCTTTAAATCCAAATTGCAGATCAGAAGTGCACAGAATATCAGAATGATCGTTTAAGATGACCCAGTCAAATAGTTTTCCGAGAACACTATTTCACACAATCCACGATAATTTTTCAGAATGACTCAGTGCCTTTCTCAAATCCTTTGGTATAGGGTTTAGCATAGTTTTAGTTAGTCCATCATGCACCAACATAGATGAAAGAAGAAGCGAAAGATAGACATTGAGTCAGCCAGTAACATTAATGATATGGTCTGAATAACATCCCTGATCTCCGTCATGTTCACCTTTTTCAACTTACCCAGTACATTAACTATTTTCTGTACAGATACAGATCATTCAGCACTATGATTAGAAGAAGAGCTAGAAAACAAATTTATAATTTCTTGTTTCAAAATATCAATCTCACGAGTGTCGTTTGACATGCTATTATACAGATCCTTGTATTTCTCAGCAAATAGGCGACCAATTTCACCAGGGTCGGTTTCTCCGTCTATGACGCCTGACACAGAACTGCCCGTGCTTCTGATGCGTTTGACCTCCGACCAAAAGTCCCTTGTTTTGTTATTAAGCATGGAATCCATCAATCTATTAGAACTGCACATATCTTTATTTTTCTTAACAAACCGAAGGGCGTAATGGTATTTAGCCCGCGTGTTTTTTCTTATGTTTGCTATAACCCTGACTCGGGGGGAATTGTTGCATTTCCATACATGATGCCAAAACATGCACTCTCTCTTATAGTTATCAACATAATCATTCTATCCGGGAATAACTTTTTTGTTGTTTTCAGATGTGTGAGGAAAAGTTAATTCACCTGCATCGAAACAAGCAGTGACAACATCATTATGAAAACATTCTACCAGTTCACAGTGTTCCTTACACATTAAATCGGTACATTGAACTACCAGTTCACAGTGTTCCTTACACATTAAATCGGTACATTGAATAGCCGCCCAAGGAACGCCAATACCTCTCAGTTTATTATCAAGTGCCTGCTGGTATCGAAGTTTGTCAGTAGGTGTCACCCTGTGCCATAATGGTCTGGGCGATACGATCGGATTAGAAACTTCACAATAATGAGTAGGGATATCCAGTTCAAGAATGACAGGGGCGTGATCAGAAAGATTGTCACCATCGTATTTAAAACAGCAGGCCCTTAGTAGTGTAGCCAAATTCTCAGATAACAAGAAGCGGTCAATTACAGACCTATCAAGATTGGCTTTCCTTTCAAAAGTATAATCGATTTGGCTGATGTTATGGTTTACACCACAAAGACCTTCAGCATGAATGAATGACCCCAGGTGTTGTGTATGTGGTGACCTAAGTCCCGACAGGTCAGTGTTACCGCCCCCCCCCCCGCCCGTCGCATCTTAATTTTGTCAACACTCAATTCCTGGCATTTTGGACTTATTTCATGTAAAATGTTGGCATATTCATGGGACTCGCCATTATCCCCGTTAGAGTCACACGGCATATACACATTTCTAATTAACACATTTCTAATTAAAATGTTTAAGGCGCCGTGTTGACTTAACAATGTGCATCTTTACAAACGCATAAGGACATTTGCCTTATGGTATGAATACACCATTGCGGCCAATCAGGTGCAGGTTACCGCACTAAATAGTTCTTGGTTGTCTTGTGCTGACACCTTTGGGGGCCATTTACCTGTAATTAGCCCACTGTTGGAGCTAGACTATTACATTGGCTTATCAGCCTGTTTGTGTTGTATGGTTTGACAGATATTTTTTCCATGATGAGTTTGTAAACCGAGGGCAAATCACATATTCATACACAGTGACGTAAGGCTGGCAAGCCGTGCTCGGAGCACGTGTTTCCTGGCTATGACAGGTAAACACTGGTATAACTTTTGATTCTATCTATAGACTCGCCTTTTTTATCTTGAATGTTTTCAATGAAAGGTGTCTGCACAACACCAACTGCATACTTTATTTTAAAAAGTGACGCAACAAAAGTTATACGCCTTTATGCTAATATGAGAATATACAGTAAATATAATGGTGGTTTCATCCCTTATCCATAAACACATGATCTCTAATTGATGACCCGCGAATAGTTTTCAAGGTCATAATGAAGGTCAAAGGTCAGACTATATGGTTTGGTATTTAATATTACAACTGCATAAATATTCGATTAGAAAAAAAACTTGAAATTAATGACGTCTTCCTCATGTAATTGTAAAGACGTCTCCATTATGCCATGTGGTTTTTAAATGACTTTAACATTTTTGATCTAGCTTTTAGAATGACCCCTCTATGCGGCTCAATAATTTTTTCATGGAATATATAGTTTTTCATCTATACTTATTTTACACTTAGAATACCTCTACATGGGTTGGGAAAAGTCTCGAATTTTTTATAGAAAATGTAAACATGGCAATCAAGTATACATAGTATAAGACGTTCCTCTAAGCACGTTTTAATAGATCCTAAATGTACTGGCCCAAGGAGCCACACAGCTATTACCAGCTTACTTTTAGTCTTTGCTATGGAAGCAAACCCTCCAAGAATTTGCCTCTGTTAGACGAATCGTTCCATAATAAGTGAAATTCCTTTTTTGTATTTGTATTTTTTGTTCATGAGAGGAGTCAATATAGGTCTCATCTCCTCTATAATTACTTTTAAAATTGAAATATGTTTAAACCAATGCTAAATCGAGAGTTCACTTGCAACCCATACAGCTCATTGCAATGCAGACAGGTAGGTACAGGAAGAGATCAAACTATGCTGGCTGGTTATATCACAAGTAGGCTACCCACATGCAGTGTATAAAACCATGCTGCCTTATTCACAAGTGTCTAAACCATACAGAGCGTGTAAGATCACCCTGGTTAATCACAAATGGGTAACCCATGCCAGTCTTCAAACCATGCTGGTTAAATTGCCAGAGGCTTACCCATATCTAGTGTATAAAAACGATGCTAGCTGAAGCACAAGCTGCAAACCTATACACAGTGTAGAAAACCTTGCTGGCTAAATCACAAGTGATTAACCCAAACCCAATGTCTTCAGGTTATGGCAAACAATGGGCCAGTCTATCTGTGAGTAAATATGTTCCCATATACAAGGTGACCAATAATATTAGTAGATTTATTGAACTCATTACCTAAGATGATTGAGCCCCTGTGAGAAGCTAAATTAAAATGTTACAGCTCTAAGCAGAGAAACAATTAACTTATCTAAAGCCAAGCGTGATGCAATTAGCTTTTATAAAACAAATTGCTCCGAATTTGATTGAACAAACAAATCTGCAGTGTTGTAATTAAAAAAAAAACAACAAAAAAAAAAAAAAAAACGAAACAAACAAAAAAAACAAAACAAAACAAAAACACAAAAAAAAACCCCATAAAAAACAAAAAACAAAAAAAACAAACAACGCCCCCCCCCAAAAAAAACATGATCTGTACATATGTTGAGAACTCTGTTCCTTGGTGTTGCCAGTTTTGTCACACACGAATTTGTACATTTAAGGTCTGTCTTCTAGGGATGTGAGAAATGACTGAATAAAATATGTTATTGCCATAGTATGAAAATGAAAAACATTATGCAGAGTAGGATCCCCGTCGTTCTGAACTTCGATCAACATAAAAATCGTTACTGTAAACAATATTTAGGTGCCAGGATGGTTTTAGGTGCGTTGCAGACTCTGAGGACTTTGACCCCGTTCAGCTCATATATATTGATCATTTCACCGATAAAACTATATATTTTCATAATTATATGGATGTCTAGATTTGTAAAACAGAACATCGAATCAATTTAGAGACTTTTTAAAACATTTACGCTAATTTGTGAGCTGTTTTAGATTCACAATTTTAATTTAGCTCGTTTGCACAATATTAAGTTTTAAGATCTGCAAACTATCTGAAACGATAATATAGGCCACTCCCCAGGAACGGAATTTTTGTTTACGGGTAAAATTATATAACGTTTTAGAGAATTGTGAAGTTGGTATCATGGTGTTATACTGTTTTCACAATTTGCCCAATCCAAGTCTTTTCGTCCAGTAATTTGTATGTGCACGCGTCGTCCTTGCATAGACGACTTTCAATCGGGTATGGCAGAAAAAATTAAGCTAGCCTAAATCCCGGACCTATGAAAATGAAATGTCCATGAAGATAATAAGGTTTTCCTAAAACATAACCACAGACACAGGCCGGCAATCTTGACAGATTTTGAACAACTGACCACGTGCGCTGTAGTCATAAAAGTCTTAATGGATCATGTACACCGTCAACAGCGTCGACTGCCGAGGTCCCGTAGCCTGATTGACTACAGGGAGATTACGACCCGGCCCTGGCACTCCCCACAAAAGTGGTAGCACATAATAGTTCCATTAATTAAAATGCACCCCCTTTTCAAGGATTTTCCCTGAATTTTACCCCTCTATTTTGATGAAAACAAGGAGATTTTTGCCATGGAAAAGTACCCGTATTTTTTAAAACAAGGAGATTTTGACCCTCAAAAAGTACCTGTATTTTTCAGTTTCAAGGATACAAATGTAGTGGCTCATGCCTTAAAATCTGCAGCATATAAGTGTTGTTACATTCATATCTGGATTAAACTTAATTGTAATGAGTGAAACCATTTTCATTTTCTCCATGCTTTTTAATGATTTGGGTTCCAGTTATTTTATTTTTATACTCCCTATTTCGTATAAACGCGAAGGCTGTACAAAACATATCCTAATTTAAGATTTCGCCGATCTTGGCCCATGAAAAACACTTCTAATTTCCGATTTCGCGGACCGCGTCGAGGCTCAAAATATTCCCCTTCTTCCGCGAAATTTGGAACGATCAAGCGTACATGTTTGGTCCTGAGTGCGGGGGCCGGGTATAACGACCAGCTATAGCCAGTCGACGACTGAAGTCAGTCAGGTTACCCGACCTCGAAAGTCGCCGCTGTGCATGATCCGTGAAGTCTTTTATGGCAACAGTGTACGTGGTCAGTTATTCAAAGCAGAGACTTACATATACTGTCAGAAAATTTAAAATTAACAGGAATACCATGTTAAGCAAATGCCACTGTTTAATTTTTATTTTCTGACAGTATATTATGTAAATCCCTATCCAAAGGTAGATAGCAATTGAAAAAAAGTCATATCAAATGTGTAATCCGACATGATTAGATGTTCTATGAAAATAAATCAACATAACTGCATGATTAGGATTTTTGTATTAACAGTGCAGGTATTCATTTCGTTTGTCACGAAAAAAAATCGTAATGTATACATGTCGAAAAAGGATATCATTTCCCTTTATTGTCTAATGAAATCAACGAACTTAAACACAAATGTAACAAGGTACTCGAGATGACACTTATATCGGTGGGACAAATCGGTAATGCGACATTTCACATTTTTTCAACACTGACAAGAGAACGTCGTCGAATGTTTATGCAAAATTGTATTCAGCAAAAAAAAAAAAAATACACACACACACACACACACACACACACACACACACACACACATATATATATATATATATATATTTTGCCTTTAAATAACTAATGTCTAACTATACCATTAAAAGATTAATTATTGTGAAACATGTCGAGCCTCCGTTGCGCAAGTCCAGAGCACAACTCGACGATCCTTGCAACATCCGCCCTGCAATGTCTATGGACATGTAGTCCCCCTATCACTATGTTCGTCCTCTCACCCGCCCACCCATTCATGGCCTTTCATTCATTCATTCATTCATTCATTCATTCATTCATTCATTCATTCATTCATTCATTCATTCATTCATTCATTTAATCTATCTATCTATCTATCTATCTATCTATCTATCTATCTATCTATCTATCTATCTATCTATCTATCTATCTATCTATCTGTAAATGTATTCATTCATCAATCCATCCATCCATAAAGAGTATCCATCTTTCCGTCGGGCCGGCCGTCCAGATATTAATCCGTGTATCTATTTATCCATACATCCTAGATGTATCTGTGTATTATTTCAGAACCTTGCTGTCCCAGGTCTTGGAAAGGGCACAAAGACACCAACCCTCGCCTATTACCCCACAAAGCCCAAACAAAATGCACGGGCGATAGTGGGTCAGCATAATGTCATTTCATTCTCTCGCAATAATTATGGCTCCCTCAAATGTGACACTGCAATCGTCGGTCGACTGACTTGTCGAGATTTTGTAAGAGGTCTTTTACACATGCACGTGTTTACTGATCGACCTGGCGAATAAGCCAGGGAGGACTCTCCTTTCGCGCAGCCTTCTTGGTCAGCCACATGGCTGAAATAACATATATACCCCAGTGAACATTATCAGATAGATGGCTCACAATAGCTTGGATAGCATTAAATTTATTACCAAACACCGTAATAATGCCCATTGTTGAGTGACGCAAGGTGTGTAATCCTCTTAAGTTTTGACAAGCCTTGAAGTCGGAACGATGGAACCTTGTCAAGTTGACGAGCTACTGTGACGCACTGGATGAATCACATCGTGTGAAATAACTCTAGAACAGCAATAATGTCATAAGTCACTGTGACAGCAAAAAGAAATTTCAAGGGGCATTAGTTCCTTTGGTGTGTCTCGCTTCGACTGATATGTGCATCCAATCAAGCGTGCCGCCATTTTTTCCCTGCCGTCATGTGACTGTCGTTGTCCGGGACCGGTCAGCACGGCTGATGGTTGTTCAAACGTTGTGGACCATTACCATACCAAAGTACGCAGAAGTTACGCGTGCAGTGGTCCGCTGAAACTTGTCATAGTTTTTCATCGATTTTCTCATATAAATATTGTTTTTTTACAAACAATATTTGCTGACCAGATACTTTAGGTATTTTTTTTCAGATAAAGATTAAAAGTCCTCTTGATATTTTTCTTCGGCACAGCCGTCATAGACCAAACCATCCTGGCACCTCAAGCTTTCAAAAGATGGGAAACACCCCACAACCAGATAAACGGAGAGGAGTTCAGTATGATTGACAGTAACTGACGACTGGAAGCAGGTGGTCAGTTGCGTTATCTGCAGGTGCACCATTCAAAGAGAAAATGTGAATGAAAGCACCCATAGAAAGACACAGGAGATCGTGACATTCATGCTTGGCTGCACTTATACAGATGTATAACAGGTAACTGAGCACAGATACCTACAATTTATTTTACCAAGCTGGGAGTTACAATTTTCATTCTGATTTAGGTCAAATGTGCCATATTTATGCCAGAACGAACTACATAGATTGATAAATTCACAATTACAACTTTCCCGAAAGAGAGATACAGTCCACAAGTAGGTCTTTTCGTCTTTATACTTATGGACCTTTGAAAAATGTTTCAAATATGAAATATCCTTGACGTTTTACTGCACCAAATGCTACATCCAAGTTAGAGACTCAAGGTGTAAGGAAAACGTAGACATGTTTATCAAAGTGATCAAAGTAACATTGCCTGCCGTTTAATGTCGATTGTTGTAAACTTTAGCTTTATAAAATGTAATGCAGATGTCCTACATTTCAGTAAATCGAGTAGTTTGATTACACATATAGCTGATTTATGTCGTTCTCATCATCAAAGTCATTGTGGGACCACAAACTGAAGCATGTACACTATCAGGCTTGACATATCTTTGTGTTAACAAAGTTGACCCATAATTTTTTGGGCCTGCTTCTGAAGTGTTCTTTGGGGTTAGATACATTTTCCCAATTTAAAAGCAAAATGTCTTGTGATGCACCACCAATCTCTATCTATCGTCATGCCCTGTTTACTGGAATTTCAACAACTTTAAAACTCGATTTTAACTATGTAGATCAACAGGTAGACGAAGAATTCCCTGATCCATATTCTCTGTTCGGCGTCTTCTGCATTCTTTTGGGTAGGACAGCTTGGTTAAGTTGTACATTATTCTTGCAAAAACGAATACGTTTAGTAATGGTGTTCGTGTTACCTAAGCATGGCAGCAAATATTTTGAATGATGCAGTCTGTGAGAAAAAAAGTGATTTGTGATTACATTTGCTCATATTATGAAATTCGATACTGCTAGGACTGCATGATTATAGAAATGGTGCCGTATTTGCCATTCCAGTTCACCTTGGAATGATATGTTTAAATTTTCAATGTGCACAAACAGGTACATATCTTGAGGTCAGATATTAATGGTTGGATAGTGCAATGCGAAGTCAAAATAATGTATAAAAGTGGCAACGTTAATTTGGTTACTATAAAGAAGAAAACATAAATTTACTTTGAATATGAAAATGACCATTACCATTTGAAGGTATTTTTGACACTGAACAAAATTCAAATTACATATTGGAGTGCTTGAAGGGAAAATTCGAGCACATGTCCATCATTACCGATAAATCACATGTGTTCACATGGGGGTCTAGATCATATTTTTGACAGCGCTGGTATGTACATGGAAACAGTTGTTATAGTACTCTTATTTAGTTGCCTGGCTTCAAGTTCCACCCAATTTTCATTGGCTCAGCTGACTTGACTTTTGTGAATGTCTGTTGTTCGTCAGTTGTCCGACCGTCGTCCATCTGCAATTCGCATTTTCGACGTCTCCTTAAACAGCGTGATCTACATTCACCTAAAACTTGGTGAGGATGTGCCTTGGGTGGGTTTTTACTAAATTTGTTTAAATGGTTTGGTTTGGGATTTTTTATGACTTTGTTATTTTTTGGGGCAGACCTTTAAAAAATCTTAGACTAGTAGTTTTAAATTGTTGATCAAGTGTCGATGCGGTTTTTTCTATAATTTTTTTTTTATTTTTGTGTTTTTGCCATAATTGACCTCTTCTGCAGAACAGTCACTCAAATGTTGTTGCAACTTCGTGGATATTTTTTTTTTTTTTTTTTTTTTGGAAAGGTCAAACAAAGATGTTCACCAGGTGGTGCTGTTGTGCATTCTTGATTTTTAACGATTTTTTCAATACGGGTACTTCTCAGTAATTGCACCATTCCTATTGATTACTATGTAAGTCAGTAGGCATTCTTACGCTAATTCACATTTTCGACTTCTTCTCTGAAACTGTCATCCTGATTACCTTCAAACGTAGTGCCAATGTACCTTGGCGGAATCTTTATATTTTTTGTGGTCATGCTCCAGTAATATTTGCTTATTTTATGATTATTTTTGGAGAAAATCGAGTACGTTTTGATAGGAAGGCTTAACATATGAATTTTCTTGTAATGTTTAGAACGTAAATAATCTTGGCCACCTTTGTGTCAAACTTGGCAGCGATGTCCCTTTGATAAGTGTCTATATACTTTGTGCAAGTGGTAAAAATCCACTGATTTTTGGACCTTGACATCATTCCCAAGATCACAGTACAACTAGTGTGAAATTCACTCTTCACTTGATAGCTTAAAATTTATTTTGAGTTAGGATCTTAATGTTGCACATGTTAATGTTTGTCTATGAAAGTCATGCTTGTACAGTACATGTGTGACCTTGACCTCATTCCTGAGATCACAGTACAGCATACATGGATTTTACTCTTCAGTATAACTTGAGAATTTCTTGAACTGGAACCTTGATGTTGTTTGTATTAGCATTCTTCTTTAAAAGTTAGATTTACTCAGTACATGACATTGATCATTTCCCAAGCTCACAGAGCCACAAGTGTGGTAATCTCATAATCTTGGTCACCTGAACACGGCTTATTTACACAGCCATACTGTTTTATATGCAATAGTAGGCAACATAAACAGACTTACGGCACAGAGCGGCAGATAGCGGCACGGGATGGCAGACTACCGTACAGAGTGGCAGAAATGTAATCAAGAAGGATCTGCCACCGAGTGCTGCTGCCTGCCTCCATGTGCCACAGATAGCAAAATACCCCTACTTATCTTCGATGGCAGACTGCGGGCAGAAAGCGTCAGTGCCGCAGGCGGCCGCCGACTGTTGCCAGCCGCCGCCCGATGCCACAGCCTGCCGCTAAAAATGTACCATCTGGCATCGAAAGGCTTTACTAATGTAACTTGCAACTTCTACTGCTCCTCAGGACTTCTGATTGGGTATATACAATTGTTTTGCATCTGAAGTACGTTACATAGTTACTTTGGAGTTTACTTAAGCATTATATTTTATTAAAATTATGCCCATCGCTGTGTTTATCGATCTGTCCTGATATTACGTGCTAAAACTAGTTTGCGTCCGAGGATTTATAAAAAAAAATCTTGAGGATTGAAGGAAAGATACAGAATACTTTGGGATAAGAATGGCTCCACGTTTCCAAAGCTTCGAGTGTTTTCTCAGAGCATGTGTGATTTCTGGCCATTGGAGTTAACGCACAGGTTAAACGCTTGGTTCGGAAATAATTTGTATATTTTGGGCCATCAGTGAAAAATGTTTTTGCGCAAAACCTTGGGACACAGATGAGACCACGAGCAAGATTCAATGCAGATGTCTTGATGGTCATCACCCTCATCTGTATAATTCATTCTATGAAATAAGCAGCTGGACACTAAGGGGTTAACCATTCAAAAAAAAAAAAAAAAAAGCCTGGGGTTCGGAATGCCATTTATCAAAGTGGTATCATCATTTAAAATATATAAAAGACCGACAACCTATGAATTAATATATCTCCCTGTACCCCCATCCCCAGCTATGAAAATAAAATATTACACCTTTCCCCCGTCACCCCATACAAAACAAGCGAACGTACAGAGGCATGCTTACTGGTATGGTTTTCTTTTATGTACATATAGTGTTTCCAGCCTTCGATCACGAAATTGCACACCTATTTTTTCCGTCATATGAAAATAAAACCTCACAGTGTTCTTTGAAAGTATGTAACTTTAACTGTAAAGGCTTCAAACATTCTAATGACTATATTGCTGAGTTGTTCAGAAATCACGATATTCTGTGTTTAACTGAAACATGGCTCCGGCCTCATGAGCTCTGTCTTGTTCAAAGCACACTAGAATAATACGGGTTTATGCCAGGAACGTTTCTTGTGTTGAATAAATCAATTATGGCTGATGTCGATGCAGAGTATAAAGGACGACCATATGGTGGCATATCTGTTATTTGTAAAGTTATGCCTGATATAATTTTCCATGAAATTGAAACACCAAGTGATAGAATAATGGCACTTGCAGTGAGTGATAAACATGGTAAAACGAAGCAGTTAATACTTAACGTTTATGTGCCTTTCTTTATAGGAAGTAATTCTGATCAAACTGACAAATTTATTGAAGTCATTGATATATTACAATCGTTTATTGATAGCCATGGCTTGGCTTGCCCCTTAAAATTGGTTGGTGACTTTAACGTTCAGCTACCTAAGGTTCCCAAGCTTAACAGATTGTGGTATAAAAGTAAAGGTTTCAATCAGCATAGCTATATTCTTTATGATTTTCTGTGTGCAAATAAACTTATATCTGCAGACTTCAAGTTCTCTCAGACATGTGATTATACCTACTTATCGCATGGTAATGATACATAAACTTCGATAGACCATGTCTTTACCTCTACATATGACATGGACCATATTGTTAATTGCCAAATACTTGATCTTGATGCATTAAACGTTAGTGATCATTTGCCTATTTGCACCGAAATTATTCTTGATGTCTCTCCAGGTAAAGATCATACAGGTCCGTGTGGTTCACCTAATATTTTATCATGTTCTCAGCCACCCTGCTGGGGAAAGAATAGCGCATCGACAATTATAATTTGATTTTAAGTGAGAAACTCTCTGAGATACAACCTATTGACTCAGAATATGACAGCAACCAAGTTGAGAAACAGAAGCTTGTTGATTCTTTTCTTTCAAACTTAAATAATGTGATACATAGTGCTGCTGAAGAAGCGGGTTGTACACTAAAGGAATTCATTTAAGCCAAAGAAATACTGGTGTCCGCATATTAGTCTCTTAAGAAATAAGAAAAGATTTTGGTGGTCTTTATGGAATCAGGCTGGTCGACCAAACCATGGAAAAGTTTTTAAATGCCTTAAAGGTGTGAAAAAGACATTTAGAAAATATTGTAGATATTATCTGCATCATGAATCGGACATGTCTTATCAAAGGTTAAATAACATGTACAGAGATAGAAGAATGGCCTGTTTCTGGAATGGGATTAGACAATTGAAACGTAAACGGGTCAACTCTTCACTGGATGCCCAATTTTTTATTTTTACTGCAGCATAATGAATGATAATCATACATACATGACTGAGAATCAACAGTTCATTACTGATGCTATCCGGCATAAATTTAGTGAAATTACTGAGTCTGATGACATATTTAAGGATTCCACGTCGGTAACTACGGATATGGTATCTGACATGATAAGTAAGTTAAATAAAAACAGCTCACCAGGATGCGATGGTATAACTGCTGAACATTTAATTTAGGGTAGATCCACTATACTGTGTAACTTACTAACATCTTTCTATACTTTTATACTCAGTCATTGTATCGTCCCATGTGTGTTTAACACTGGCATTATTATACCAATACTTAAGAAGAGTTGCCTTAATCCAAACGTGCCAGAAAATTACCGCCCAATAACTTTTAGCTCTGTTCATGTTAGGTTAATTGAATTATTCATGGTACCAGCTGACAACGTCAGTGACATACAGTTTGGATTTCGTGAGAGGCGGAGCGCCCCCTTCGGCTGTACATTCTTAAATGATATTAGTCTATATTTTAACAACAGAGGTTCTCCTTTGTATGTATGTACACTCGATGCCGAGAAATGTTTTGATCATGTCTGGCATGACGGGCTAATGTATAAGCTCCTTGATGTACTCCCTTTGTCACAGTGGTCATTTTTGTGTAAGTGGTATGGAGGTTTGACATCTTTAGTCAGATGGAATGGTGACTACAGTATTTGTTCTTCTGTGACAAGGGGCATACGTTAGGGAAGTATATTGTCCCCTCATCTTTTAATATTTTTATTAATGATATGTTGGAATCCGTCGAGGGTGGGAGCAAAGGTGCCTATGTCGGAGCGGAGGCTGCCGAGCCTGTCCGCCAACTGGGTTTTCAAAAAACGTATGTTGTAACCAACCAGCATGATTTTCTGTGTGGGTCAGCAAATTGTGAATTAGCCAGCATGGATTTATGTACTTGGTATGGGTTAGTCATTTATAATTTAAGCAACATAATCTTATACAAAGAGTATAGTTTAACAAATTTTGATAGATTAAGCATGGCTTTATGAAGTGGATTGGCAGATAAGTTGGCATTGATACCTACATTTTTATCGGGCACTGATACTTTTATTTAAGTCAAAGCCTCAATTACTGCGTATGCCCATCCTTAAGTCTGGGCTCCAATCCCCATGTATGCATAGCAGAAATTGGTATGTGACCAAATGGAAATTAAATGCTGCAACCAATACAATTCTTTCTCAGTGTAGATATTACTGACTTATCATGCATCCTGTTATTAATTCAGTTACTTCTCCACCAGCCAGCGGGTTACAAATTCCAAGCAGATCATGATTATGTGAATGGTCAGTCTTTGCATGGTTAGATTTTCCTGAGAGGCCTTAATTCTTGTCAATGACAATTAAGGGATGATTCGAAAGGGTATCACAGGCTATTGGGTCACCTGATGGCTGTGCTCAGTCAGTTTTCTTGTAAGTGGTGCGATTGGTAGGAGATAATTCCGCAGAACCTATAGTTGTCATGTACTGCCATTTATATGTGGCATGTTTCGTTTCATTTCTTTACAAACCAGATTATAACTACGGAATGATTTCATGTTTATTATGTTTCCTAATGACAAGTTCCATATCTTGTGTGAGGCTACTCAGTACATTTTATAGGAAGGACATATGTTTTTCACCCATTTGATATCCATAGACACAAAATCATATTGTAAGAATGCTATTTGGCAATACAAAAATGGGGAACGCCGCAATGATACCAACGATTTTGCCACATATATTGTCAAATAAGAAATGATTTTTCAAATTCTTGTTCCGTGACACAGTTTTATGTGGACCATACACGATGTCCTATACTATAAAAACCCATCCTTAAGAGAATGATCCAAAATAATGAATATCTGCGACATGTTTTGTGCAGAATGCCGCAACCAACATAGAAGCACAATAGGTTAGCCCAAAGTGGTTAAGTGTAGCAAAGAACCAAAATTATATGTCATTTAATATTTTGTGCTGTACTCCGGTTATACAAGTACTAAGGTGAAAGATCTGAAGCCGGCACCTTTATATAACATCTAATCACCCTTTTGTATTTTTGGATAGTTTGACACTTAAACTAGATTTTCCCCAAAACTCCGATGGGTGACCACAAAATTTATATAAGACACTTGAGCTGAAAATTTTTGTTTACACTGAAGACTATCAGCACTCCGGACCACGTGGCTTTGTTTGTATGGGTATGATAATGAACCATGTCATTGTTTGCACAGTCATTAGTCTAGGACCCCTGGGAACCAGGGGAGCTACTAGCAAGCGTCACTCAAGGGGAGCAGGAAACCATTAGCCATGGAGAGAACATTGGGTGAACTCAGACTAATCACTACCATTGCTCTGACTAATTTGTCCTCTATTGATGTAGTCAGCCAATTTTAAAAAGCCATTTTCCAAATTACTTCCAGGTTTCTTTGATACTTTCTAAGCCATCATGGAATGGCCCATTTAGCATTCATTATATATCTTTTTTGTTTTTGAGAATTGAGTAACAAATAAGCACAGAGAAGTCTTGTACTTTGTGTATACACATGCAATTGTAACCTGAATGACATCCAATTACGGCCTTGTTTGAAAAAATGAATATTTTCAATGTCTGTTCATTACTATTGTTCCCTTGAATGCAGGTAAAAAATATGGAAGGTTGCAGTGCAAATGATCCAGGAACATTTGTCAGCGCTACTTACCTCCTTAAGCAAAGACAGGTTTACTTCAATTGCATAGAAACTGTGAAATTTGTTGAGTTGACAGTGCCATCATTATAACTGCAAACAGCGAATTTGGAACAAGTGTATGGCAGGATGAACACAGGAACTACTGCACCAGAACCATGAAGAGAATTTCCATTTTTGTCTACGTAAATTACGATACAAAAGAACATTGGTGTTTACATATTTCCCTCCCACCCACCATTTTTGAAAGAAAATTAAATTCGAATGAAAGGATTACCACTCTAGGTGTAATGTAATGTTTAGCCAATTTGTTTAATGACTGCTGAATATGCCTTATTTCATATAAACAAATTTCCCAGTAAATAAAAATTGGGAGTGATGATATATTATCCCTGTCATGTCTTGTCTACTGTTAAAAAAATTGATTACCTGTTGAATTCTTGCGTTCATATTAAAAGCAGACCACAGGGTCTGTCCAGCTTATGAGGAAAAATTGACACCACAATAATGACAAATTTGAAGGTTTGAATCACAGTTTGTAAAGATGAAATATTGAAACATTACAACACTGGCTTTCTATAGATGAAAGATTACAAACAAAAACTACAAAGATGCATTTTATTTAGACCTGTTTTCAAACACAAAGTGATAAATACATAGAACAAGATTTCATCAGGCCTGGCAAGTTGTTATATACAAACAGTCCTTTGTCCAGCATAGGTAAAAAGACTTAGCCGCTGCTGCTCTTTTTCAGCACAATTCACAGCACTAAAGATCTCAAAGTGTCACAAGAATGTAACATGACAGTAGCCCTGTGGGTGTGTCATCTGTCACCACAATTCATAGCACCACATACTTGATGTGATTATTACTATCATTATATGCAAATTCTACGATGACGAATTTAGCATCTCACTTCAAAACAAAACAGTTTTTTTTTGTTTGGCACAACACTTAAAGCACGAAACACATCGCACATATATCAGGAGTGCTTCACTTGCTCTGGTGACACAGGCTCTTTTGATGTACTTTCATAAGCTGACCACATGAATAGCACTGTGGCAGGGCACGCTTACACACTGATGAGCTTGCATTACTGTGGAATTTGCCAGACTTGTACATTGGACCCTCGCTCTTCTAAAAAGCGTCAAGTTGGGCTGATCTACCCTGTCTTTGCTCCTTGCGCCTCTCCTTTGCAGATTCGGTACTCTTGTTCTTGTATGCATAAAGGTCCAGTTGCATGTGATCGAACCACTTCAAAGACTCAACAGCCTCGCCCCTCAGCTTGATGCCTTCTTTGCCAAGGAGGAACAATAAACTCGCCAGTGTCCCACTGTTTTACGACATAATTCCCACATTAATGACGAGTTGAGCTTTTTCTGGAGAATGAAAGCCGGTCTTTGGAACGAGAATCCACACAACATTGTGCAGAGCTTCATTGGCGTTCTGTGTCACTGCCCCTGTACAATGACTAAGATTTTCCTTGTCTGCCATAATATATTATCCAGGAGCGATTTCGGGATTTCTTTTTCTGATAGCCCCTCTCGTGACTATTGGAGCAATTTATAGAAATAAAATAAACACCCTGTCAGGACTTAGCTGAAAATTTCATAACTTTTTATCTATGCTATTTCAGGACTCGCCATTGGGTTCGATCCTGGACATGGATATATATTTTCAATTTCTTTTGATTTCAAATTAAAAAAAAAAAAATTTGTGCAACTTATGCGCGAAAAATATGAAAATCCTACCAAGTCAGAAAGAATACTACAAATTCTCAAAAAAATTACAACCCTGCTAAACACCATATGGTACAAATTTATGGATATGTAGTAATGAGTAAAATATATAAGTTTAATGTACCTGTGGAAAAACTAAATGGGTAATATTGATCCAAAGTTGCCAGTCTCACTGCGCACTAGCTTCACAGCTTCCACCTTAAGCAAACGTGTTCTTGTTCAATAAAGTAGGTAACGTTTTTTAAATCTAAATCAATATATATGTCTTTATACCTGCACCAGACCCACTATCAGTGTTTTCACAGCGTTTGGTGCATAAATGTCATGATTTGCAGGCTTGATCGATAAGTGTCCGTGCTTGCTGAACACATGTCCCCTGTATCAATGCAAAGTGTCAGATTCGACAGAATAATTTTTTCATCATTCTGTTTTGATTAGAATAACAAGAGGGACATTGAATAAAAAAAATGAATGTCAATCGACAGATGTCGAGCATTGTGACATCGTGGCAAGCACATGAAGCAAACTGCATCTAGTCCGGGAAGAATCAGTTGATCTAACATTGGTCAGGAATCAACCATCTTCAAATGATGTTCCTGCCATCCGCAATGATGTTGTTTGCCCGTACGGTGTATATTATTTTATTGGCAGACACGTATACTTGTGGCTATGCTTTGTCTTCTCTTTAGATCAATAGAGCAAATAGTTACATGTACATATCTGTACCTGTTTATCATTGTGGAATGTTTAAAAATGTTATACATAAATCATTGATAGCTACTCAACTACGTAATTTCGACAGGTGACGTCTGCTGTGACAAACTCCGTTTTGATCATATAAGTTGTGAGAGGGAAAATCACTAATATATTTGCAAAGCGTTACTTGTTATCATTTCCCTACCGCTTGAACAAAATTAACAGTTCAACCCTATTTCAGTTGAATAAAACTGCCATTGTATACTGTTGTCTTTTTAGTTCCTTACGGTATCGCATCTTAAATGTACATTGACATTTTGCGTGAAGTATTGTATGCTAGACAATGAATTCATAACAAAAGGGCTGACAAAGACCAGACTTTGTGCCCAGTAGATTGAATACAGGGAGGTATAATTGTGGTTTGTGCCTTTCACTATCCATTTAATGAGAAGTGGGTTCTGCAAACCTCTCAATTTCTCCTGTGTTGTCTCCATTGGTAAAATGGACCTGCATACAATGCCAAGTTATCAATCTTTCAAGTATTTTCATTTGCCAGATTTACCTGTTGCACAGGTATGCCATTTGTGACTAGAAACAGTTTACGATGGCTACTGGCCTTGCGACCTGTAATGGTTATATACAACTTTGCTAAAGTACTATTTTCATGGTTTAAATTTTATGGGCTCTGATGGGTTTTCTGCGGGATTTAGAAAAGGTAAAGACTCTTTAGGGGCAACAAATATTTCACATTTTGTAAGTTGTAAGTTTTCGATACTTCCCCATGTCTGATTTCTCACTGTATAAAGTTAATATTTAGGTATCGATTAAAAACACAATAAAGTGCATTTTGTAGTTGAAAGATCATTCTACTTTGGCACATAAGTTTGAATAGAGCAAGGGGAAAATGTATATTTTGACCCCCATCCAAAACAAATGAGTAAAATCATGCAGATAATATCATCATTATCATTATCTTCAGCAACACCTTATAAATACATTCCGACGAATTAGGAAATTGCACTTCTAGACTCATTTGCACTTAAAGTGTCTGCTAAGCATGGAATAGATATACATCTATAATATGCCATTAGTTACTCCAGTTGTGTTCTAAGTTTTGATATATAAATTAAATTAAATGCTTAAAATCAGGCTGCATGGATCAGATATACATATATAATATGCCATTAGACACTCCAGTTGTGTTCTAAGTTTTGATCTATGAATTGAATTAAAGGGTTAAAATCAGGTGGCAGAGGCTAAACGATGTAACGAATGTGCTGCACAAGTTGCATTATAACTGTGCTATTAAGAAACGTTAACACAGCCTGTGTTAACATAACTTACCACAGATATTATCAGAAACCTGCTCATTTATATCTGGTTGTAATTCTATTGGTAGTATAAAAGTTCTTAACGATTAAAGTATGCCATAACTCATGTCGCCACAGAAGATGTCAGGTAATCTTGCATTGGTCCCTCGGGCATGAGGGTCCCGTTAAATGTGATTGTGACAGTAAATGATGACGACATTACAAAGCCAATGAAGCATTTCCATAGTTACTAGAATTAAATTACCATAAGTGTTTAATTATTAATGGAAGATATCAACCTGAAAGTTTCCAAGATAAAGGAAATGGGATTGGATTTTTAAATATAGACAATTCATGCCAAAGCTCAGTTCCAAAAAACTTAATATGGTATTAAATCTCTGACAAACAAAATTACAGTGCAATGTACGAAACATGAAGCTAAAATTAATTAGGTTTTTCCTTGTTTTCCGTTACCAACCAAACGTTATTCGAGAAATGTCACAGTCCATTTAACCCTTTTGTTGACAACCAAATCAAAGAAAAAATAATTTCTGTCTCTTTAAAAGGCTGATATAACTTTGAGTGTTTTTTCAACAGAACAGTGTCCTTTGATATGACGACTCGGGATTGTTGATCATCTATCCAGGTATTGTATTGTCAGGGAATTTTATTCCAATAACACTGCACTTCAAACTTGGGGAAACTTTCTAAATATTGGAACTTCATCAATGCAAATTTTATTATGTAGTTAACTCACGTCACATACATTGTATGTCTCAGTATATGATTCAAACCTCACATTCTTAACAAATCATCCATACAAATTACAAATAATTCATACAAAATAAACCAGAGTAATGTTTGTGTCATCCTAATTGAATGCAAAAGGAAAAAACTTTACATGAAAGTACATGAAACTGGATTGTAAAAAAACATGCGACGCAATTGTGAATACCGCTGCATGAATCAAGTTACAATCTGATCAGTTTATAGTGTGTCCTCATACAACACATTATCATAACTTAAGCTCATTTTATAATCAACTATACAACCCTTATAATAATGCATGGTAACATTAATGTATCGTGTAATTAACATGGCTCAAATACATGATCATATTGTGTTCTAGTTTAAGCTTGAACCACCAACCCTAACTTGAACCCGATGAAGGCTATCTGTAGACTGAAAAAGTTATGCAGACATGAACTTGCCATAATGAAACATTGGAACACTGATTTCACAATTTTACTCCTCTCTTACGAACATTATAACATTCTTTGAAACATCTGCCCTCATACAGTCCAATTGAGCCTCATTTCAGAACCTGACAAGAAAGTAAATTTACCCAACGATTTGGAAAACAAAGGATCAAATCTACAACATGGAATGAATCATCACGTCCACCCAGCAAATAACCAAAAGGTTGGGTTTTTTGCACAACATAAGCACCCTACGTACAGTGTAAAGTTGTGAATCACAAACAGCGTGGTATATGTGTCTGCCAGACTAAAGTCATATTCCATTGCTATCATCTGAACTGGACTTGAGTTCATAATTGCACCAAATCTTTTGTCAATACAATTTAAACCACGTTACTAAGGCAAGGTCAATCCACACCCTGTCAGTCTGAGCAAAAAGCTCAATAAAACACAGGCCAGATTCTTAGCAGTGCTGATATCGCACACACCTGATGACCTCTTTCACAGATTATATAAGGTGGATTCACATTGAAACACACTTAACAGATCTGCACACAGCATTTTGTACTTCCCGACCCTTACTTGATCAATTTCCAAGGACCCAAAAGGAAAACAATACAAGAAGGCACCAACCTTCAGATCAACTAGTCAGGAATTACTCAATTTCCCAGATCCCTGTTTGCAAAATAATCCCCACCATATAAGGATGTGGAAAAACGCCACCCACTTGCTAAACATGGTACACATGTAATGGGGATGTATGCGGGGAGTTCATTCATCATACATTTAATCAAAACAAATAAAAAAAAAAAAAAAAAAAAAAATTGCGTGCACGGCATGCATGCAAGTATAAAGAATATCAAGAATATCAATCTTGACCTGGAAAGACCTGTGTATCCTATGTGTGATTCACAACAAACATTATAACTAGAGAAAGACTCAGACATCAACCTCGTGATACTTAACAGCACCAAGTCAAGGGTTTTGAATCTAGCATGTAATTAATACAAACAAGACTATAACAAATGCCTCAAAAGCCCAATGGCTGCCTACTTACTATAAAATCCCTTACATGATGAATACAAAACTCCCTAAACATAACTCCGAAATACCGTCAACCAGGGCTTTTATTGATTTTTTAAAATCTTCTTCGAATACTTTTCCCTGTACCGCAAAGATTTTGTGTTTGTACAAGGAGAGTCCAAAATGACTTGTTATGCCACAGCCTAAAAGTCGGTGACATAGAATTCAACACTTGTTTTTAATATTCTGAAGAAAATTTAGATTTCGTGAAATATGAATGATAGATGGTGCAATTAAACCTAATTTGTCGAGGTTTATTGCAAAAATGTGGGTCAAATAGGCAAAAATTCCTAATCTGAACACAAAAAAAAAAAAAAAAAAAAAAAAAAAAACATCTTCTAAAATTAATGTTAAGGATAAACTTTTCCCCTGACGTGGCGGCCACTTGTGAAAAACAACTGGTAATTTTAAGCCATTGCCTTTTCACCTTTGAAATGTTCTTCATTTACTATATACAACAGTTCTTCCAAAACATACAGGTCTAGCCATGTTAATCCCAAAATTAATTCCCTGCACCAAATATAAAACAAGACATACAGGCTAGCTGTTATTTGTTTTTTTCTGAGTTGTCAGTATTCAGAGCTGACAACAAAAGAATCAAGTAAGCCCACCTGCAGTTCGTGATTTTTTTTTGAATCTGGAACATTTTAAAAACGTTCGACCTCTATCATGACTATGTGTTGCTGAACACACCCCACAGGACAATATAGCTCATGACTTATTTCGCAAAAAGAGCAAAAAAAAAAAAAAAAAAAACTGTAGCCAGTAATTTCAACCAAAGAATGACAGCAAAATTGAATACAACAAAAGAGATGGAAGTGAAGGAATATTTTTCATTTTTGGCTGGAGACAGGCGGTCACCTGTAAAACAGAACTAGTGGTTTAAACCGGACCACTGAACCTTTAAAATGTTCTATATTATTCCAAATTATATACGCTTAACAAATGCAAAACCCAAAATTTGTTACTTCTGCCAAAGATTAAAGAGACATCATAGGTTTGCCACCATTTGGTTTTGCTGAATTGTTGGTCAGCTCACCTGGATGACCATTGACCAGGGCTGTTACCATGCCATAAATGTTTTACTTAAACCTGCCACTTGAGAAAACTGTTACCAACGTGTATGTAAACCTTAAGCATTGGTGGGTTTTCTTTACAAATAACTACTCTCCTCGTCATAAATTTCCTAAGGACAAAATTATGTTCATGATCTCATTATTCACCCTTCTAATAGACTATATAACTTCACAGTTTCTGTTTATGGTTATTCAACATTTCTATTGAAATAAAATTTTGACACGGCCAAGCAACCGAGGAAAAAGCTGTTACCAAGGTTGATTTTCTGAAAATCTAAACACAGTAGCCATCTACTTTAAAGAGCGCATCCCTGCCCCCCCCCCCCCATATATTGTGCCTATGCAAGATTGCATTAAATTTTCAAATTTAAAATTTCATATATTTGCCACTAAAAAGATGAGTGTTTGGAAACATAGTTTGTTTTCCAATATCAATGTTGCTGTCTGACATTTCTTGAATCACATTTCAAAAGAGTTATCCGTTTTATATCAATACAATATTAACAATTACATATACTCTGAATGCAATCGTCGAACTGACTGCTAAATCCATTCATTTTTAATGTGCATTAATGTGTTTTTGTACATCTGTCATGTGAGTATTGCAATGAATCTTTCAAAGTGTTTCAAGACCCATGTCTAATTTTTAAGCCTCAGGTTATTTGTTATTGTAAGAATGTATAAAGATAATGAATTCAAGTTTAAATCCAATGACAAACGTGATGTATTGGCGATGTAACATGATGAATTACCTCCATATGGAGAGTTATATTCCAGGTGGGCCAGCTTATGGTTTTTATATGACAAGGCTTATTGCCTTTGACGGAGACTGCTCTGGTTTTGACAACCTTGACTCCTGTCATTTACTGCTTTTCAAAAACTTGTGAAAAAGGGGGGCATTTGACAAAATACTATCTTTTTTGAAGTTTAGAAGTAAAAATGAAAAATTGGTATACAAACATCTTATGGTGTCGAGATGCTATATAAATGAGGTAATAAATGTGTAACATAACAATTTTAACTGATAGTTTTATACAATGTGTGTATGAGGCAAGATCTTCCTTGAAATTGAGAGTTGCTAGCATCATATTGATTTAAACTACTACTACCTTTTGTTGGTACCTGTCTGAATCGCTGTTTGAATTAAATTGTTTCAAACAATGCTAAATTATTATCCAAAGCAAACAGCTGATTGGCATAGGAGACTGGTGGACACGAGAACTTATAACTCATGCTGCCTAAATCACAAGTGCCTTACCCATACAAACTCAGGGTATAGAAATGTGCTGGCTGAATCACAAGCGGTATGTTCATGCCTAGTATATAAAACTATGTTCGTTAAATACCAATGGCCAAACTATACACCGTGCAGAGAGTGATGCTGGTAAGATCACAAGTGACAAACTCATAGTGGTAAGGCCATGCTGGCAAATCAAAAGCAGCTAACTCACACCTATCATATAAAACGATACAGCGTATATTACAAGTGGCTAACCAATACCACGTGATCAAAACCATGATGGCAAAATCACAAGCAGCTAATCCGTGCCTAGTGTATAAGACCATGTTGACTAAATAAAAAGCTCAAAACTGGTGTGTTCTTGGAATAGCAATGAGTCAGCCAGTCTTTTTGAGTAACTTATTGACCATGATGATTGAAGCTAATATTCCTATGTTACATGTTTCAGCGGAGAAAAGGGCTACAATATTATGTTCAAAATGTGTATAGCATTCTTAAGACACAATTAAACAGATTATGTACATATGAATGAAAGGGTTTCAATAAAATCTTCATCATATATAGATGTTTATATATATGTTTATTTACATATACACTGGAATCTCCCTATTCTGACTCCCTAAGGAACTGAGGAAATGTGGTCATTGTAGGGGAGTAACTTTAATGGGGGATATAATTGAATAAGGGAAAAATAAAAGAGGGTCTGTAAATTGGTGGTCATAATAAGAGATTCATATATGTGTATATATATACAAATACATTTCAGTACACAGTTACTAACATACCTGATTTCATGTTCATTTATTCAATTTGTATGGACACGTAGGGGGCTGACATTGTAACAGAGTTGAGACAAACTGCTGAACGTGGGAGACGGGGCCAAATGACATGATTAAAGGGTTGCTTCTTTAATTTAATCCAACATATCATCTCACTTGCCTCAAACCAGTGTCCAAGGGGTTTATGATTTGGGAAAAAAAAGAGAAAAAAAAAATTCACCAAACCTTATAGAAACTTAAGTATGCGATGTTTTAATCGGAAAACGAGGTTTGAGCTGAAATCACTCGGTTTTGGTATAACCAACTTTGTCATAGACTTGAATTCGTGTATTTAAGCTTGACGTCTATGAATACTGGAGATCGTCGAATAAAAATTTGTTATTGCTAGAAATCAATACATAGCATCATACAGGACACATAACCCCATAATTTCGAATTTTAATAAACATAAGAGATTTGTATGTAAACATGATTAAGTTTTCAAACGTTGATATTCACCCAAAATTAGATAAGCAGAACATATATCAACATTGTTGAAAGTAACGAACGAAGCAGCTGGTCCATTATCTTATCTCTTTTTAGGTGTACCTTTCAAATGAAAATATGAATGAACGCAGCCGTTAGACGACGCAGAAGGCTGTGTCGATCAAACACAGCTATACATGTACAGCTTTTTGTCAAGTAAGTCAGCACCGCTACTTTTCTTTACCTGGCAATAATAGCTATATTTTACTGGGTCTCATAATTTTTATATTGATTCTGTTAAAATGCTTTGAAATGAAATGCATTCGTAGCTGCACAAACTACACACACGCTTAGGTTCCCGGTTTAGCTAAAAGGAAGTGACATACCACAAGTAGATCTTGTCATTTTTTAACTGACGGTTTCTTCAACAATTCTTCAAAATATGAAACAGGTGTGACATTTAAGTACACAAAATGCAATATGCAGGGTAGGGGCACCAGAAGTGTGAGCAAACGTGGATTTATGTATCAAAGAGGTACACAGCCAGTCATTCAATGTCGATTGTTGTAAATTGTAGTTTCAGAAATATAATGTCAAATGTCCAACGTTTTCAGTAAATCAAGTAACATTACAACACATTTACGTTGGGTTGTGCTGTGATTTATCAACAGAATCAAAGTTTGTCTAAATACATGTAAAAGATACACTATTAAACTACGCATAGCTTTATATTCACATAGCTGATGATATGTTGGCGTGCTTCTGAAGTTTTATTTGGTAATGAATGTTTATTCCTCGTTCGAAAAAAAAATGGTCATACATCAACAGTTTTTGGGGTCATCATATCTTGGAAACTGGTATGGTATTTCAACAACTTTCAAACTCAAATTGTGTTGTACAGATTACCGCGAAGACGATGAATTCCCTGATCCTTGTTTTTATTGTGCCATCTTCTGCGTTTCTTTGGGCAGGTGTGCTTGGATTGATTCTACCTTATTTTTACAATTGCAAATAAGTTGAGTAACGAGGTTGTTGTTACCCAGTAGTTGTGATATTTAGTATTTTGAATGACACAGTCTGCAGGTATAATTATTATTACATAGATTATATTTTGTCAAATTATGAAAGTGGACAATGCCGGACTAAGTGGGCATATGCTGTGTGCTCTATTTCTCCATTTCAGTTTATCTTGCGATGAAGTAGTTTATTTTACATTCCAAATATAAGCGTTTATCCCAGGAGGTCAAATGTTAAAGTTTAGAACGTGCAATTAAGACAGAGCCAAAAATTTAAAATAAAAACGTGATTTTTTTGATACTTTACAGAATACATCAATTTACTTTCAATATGATAATTATCATTTTAAGGTAGCGGAGGGGATTGAGCTATAACGGCAAAATCGTGACCCGACAGAAAATGAGTTTTTCCCATTTCCGTAAAGTTTGGCACTTTGACGTTCTTGTCACCAAACATGAATACCAAAAAAGCAAAATTTATGTGATAAAAAAGGGAAAAAACATGACCATGTTTTAGCTGGCTGTAGCATGAGCATGTCTGTTTACAAATGTGTGCTAATTAGTCCGCCAAAGTTTGGATAGCAGTCGGCTGCTTTCCACAATCCAGGACCGTAGCAACGACAAGCGACCAACTGTGACATTTTGAGGTGCGCTGCTACCAATTCTTGTATAAACTGCTTGACAAGATTAGGACTGATTAATTGGTTTGTTGTGATGATCAAATGGCCATGTAGATAATTAAATCGATGGGCTTATGTTTTCCTTCTCAGAGTGTGATAAAAAAAAAAAAATAAGGGACGATAAAAGGTGGCGATTGTCAAAACGGAACCTGGCGATGGACGTGAGCCTCAGTGTGTTTTCAATGAAGGCGATTTCAACCTATGCGTAAATCGTTACTCAGAATCATGGCATTGTATACATTACAAAGGCTTACAACCCTTTCTACAGTCTTGCCCTATCAAAGACCAATTTGCTTTTAATGTTTACTGGCAAAAAATACACATGACGATCGAGGAATCCTTAGATTCCTAACACTGGACCACTTGGCTATAAATATGCCGCAAACTATAAGAGCGGGGATTCGATTCAGCGTAAATAATTATATCTGCCTTCAATAATTATATGTGCCTTTACTTGAATGTGAAACGGTGAATAGCATTAAATGTTAACCTTGAAGTAAATTTATATGAAGCACACGCCTCCACTAAACCTGGTATCGTCTGTAGCGCTGTCGCATATTGTGGAACTGGAAGACTGGCACATTGCACATGCACGGACTTGCCCACTTCATGCGGGGGTGTTTCGAATACACTGAGCGAGGGGACCGAAAAAAAAGCTTTAAAAATTTGACCATCAGGGGGATAAAATAATCAGATTACTGTTAAATGACTGCGAAAAGCGACTCTGCACTCTGCTTTTAGCTGGTTGATCGGTCATATGAATTATTTTGTCTCACTGTGCGCGGCATGTTCCGATACCACTCGCCCGCACTCACCCATCAGGAAGTTTCGGTTTTGTGTCTCGATCACTTTATTGCAGTTCAAGGGTGAGCCAACTATCTTTCTGTGGGCTAGTTATCTCCACAAAATAAAAAATGTGTTACATGAGTGGCAAGGTTTCGAATGGCAATACGCGAGAAAAACATGGCAAAGTGAATGGCATTTTTTATCACAAGGAAGGCGCTAATATGTGAAGGAACCAATGAAATAGGCTTGGCGTATTCTATTGTTCTCCCGGCAACAACAACAACAACAACAACAAAAACAAACAAACAAACAAAAAAACAAAAAAAAACAAAAAAAAAAAAACAAAAAAAAAAAAAAAAAAAAAAAAAAACGCACAAGCCAAGGCCACGAAGAACACACTCCCTGACGATGCCCATCCCTTTCTCAATTTTGTGGCAATTGGAAACTTTCTTGACTGCCAGACAGACTCGCTCTGCGTAATTGTTAAATGCGCTTGAAGTGCGTGTCGCCAGGTAAGCAAACACAGTCCGTCTTGGCAGGCAAGAAAGTTTTACCCTTGCGCACGAAGTGTAGCGTCATCACCTTACATCTGAGCGTGGTCTGGTGCATCATATTGATCTATGTAACCGTCAGGGTCTGATCAAAGGCTACTTCAGCAAATCAATGGATTAGGTTATTCAATCTAGCAATACAGTAACATCACCAATACAACGTTGAAACTAATCGATTCTCAACACATATAAAACGTTCGCTTTGTTTTTGTTTTGTTTTGTTTCTTCTTTGAAGTATAATTTCTCCTGGGAGTCTTTGTTTATCAGTAACAGGACTATTGTCTTAAATGTTACGTCAACACTTTTTTTCACATTGTCATCCATCTGCTTCTTTTTCTTCCGTGATAGTGGCATGTCGATTTTTCCAACTTTCTTTTCGGTAAGGTCGCAAGTAGTCGAAGACACTGAATCGCGAATATCCCATCCATGCCGTTAATAAAGCCATGTTGTTCTTCGATCCAAGGTGATGAGAAGTGGGTGAGCAACTCCTGCCTGCCGGGCAGCCTTCTGAGTGGAGCAAGCTGTGAAACTGCAACCCGTTTGTTCAAGCGGCGCCATATGCAAACAATGTTGCTAGGGTCAAGGTGATGGCACCTTCGGGTCACGTGGCTAATCCGCTTTCGAATCCCCCTTTGAAGCTGTCACATTCGCGTGGAAACCCGACTGACAAGCTTTCGAGTGTGGCCGCATTTGATGTCATTCGGGAAAATAACTGCTTTTTTAAGCTAATAAACATCATTGTATGTTGGAAACTATACATCAAAGATGTTGATTGGCCTTTCTTCGAAGTACTGAGACCAAAACGGGCCGAATTTGGAAAGCTGTATTGTCATTATGGCCAAAAATGTGCGAAAAAAAGGGCCTCAAATCTTTCAACGCCGATTTCTCGGAATGAAACTTTCTGCTTATGAATCAATTTTGTGGACAGCGTCAATAAAAAGCTAATTGATCGATCTGCTTCAAATAATCGTCTTTTGAAAGATAAATATATTATCTGGGAACCGTTTTTTTTTGTTTTTCCGTCAGATGTCCCATTCCGAGACTTTTGTAGCTCACAAAATGAAGTTACTGTTGATGTTTAAAATGATGATCAAAGAATTCGATAATTCTGTAATTATGTATTTTATTTGTAAACAAAAAATACGGTTCCTGCATATTGGTCTATACTTTAATTTTACATAGGTAATACACTTTTGCATCGATTATTTTTAAAGAAATGCTGACAAAATGTCAAATCTGATACCCTCTTGTAAACGGGCGTACAAAACCCTAGAAAATTATCGTATCGATATGAAACTTCTTTCTAACAAATTTACATGTCTGAACAATGAATAAAATGTATGGTTTTGTGGGTGAAATGTGGAACATAGTTCGTCTATGCAACGTCAAAGTCGCGGGACCGCTGCGCGCGGCTCAATCCCCTCCGCTACCTTAAGGTTTCACGGGCAAGGTTGCATTTCGTGCATTATGTTCTAACGGGAATAATGTGAAAGGTTAGGAGTCAGATGATATAGAAACGCAATAGTAAAAGAACATATACTTAAAATAAGATAATGCTAGATGCATATTAGCAATATTTTTAATATCAATCAGCAGATGGCATGTATGGTGGCTGCTTAAAACATATGAGGCAACCACTGCAATTAGCCCAGGTCGAATCTGTTGATCTTTCGCAGGACATGACACAACCTTCCACCAAGGATTTCCGAGGCAGCATAAATGATTATGAGTGCTCACGAAGAACTTTTATTGCTTATACAGGTATTTACACTGATCAGTATATCTATATACTGGTATTTCACAGGAAAATAGAGCAAATAATCACATTGCTCAAGGCAATAAGTCAAAGTGGCCGCTAGAAGTAGCGGGAGCATACAAAACGCATAATTGTTTACCATGCATGGTTTACAAGGGGTCCCTGCATAGATAAGGTTGAGCAATTTACCTGAAGTGAAATACACGCACGCACCCACATATACAAACACACATATGTTATATGTATATATACATATACACACAAACATGTGTATTTTGTGAACGAATATGGGTGTATGTATATACGTATGTATGCATGAATCTGTGCAGGTATCGGTGAATTAAAATCTTGGCGAAGCTAACCGATTTGGTTAAATAACGAGAGTTTCCTGCAAGTAGTCTGAATAGAATTTGTCATTTAAATAGATGTGAAATCTGAGAGTAATATAGAATGATCTCCAAAAGAAATATATGTATTTAACAGCTTCAGATGTTCAGCCCCCCAAGACCAACAGGAAGAAAGGAGTTCCCCAGAGCACAATGGGATGTCATAAATGTCTGAATGTCACCCTAGTTTACATTGTGTGTGTATTATTACATATATATGTATATGTGATAACATGTTTATATATATATATGTGTGTGTGTGTGTGTTTATATATATGTGTGTATATATATATATATATGTGTGTGTGTGTGTGTGTGTGTATCCATGCATGCACATTAAAATTGTAGTGAGTTAAGTCCCTATCTTTTGATAAGATAAATTTTGTAAGTGTGGCCTGCCTGTAATTTTGGCATTTAACCAATTGTGAAAACGTTAGACTGATATAGAGCGAGCTTACATTGATGATTTAAATAATAACATGTGTCTTTATCATCCTCAGATGTGGACCCGCAACGACTACCCCCTCGCGCAGGTCAGTCGGATAGCTTGGATATTTGAAGGGTGGCATTGTTTACTTCATATATGTATGGAAACGTTCTGTACTCCTTGGTGAAATATATTATGTACACGAAGATTTATATGCTTTTATGATCGGTTGTTTGAAATAAAACGTACCTATTGTTGCATTTGCCAATGAGTGTTGATGTTATTATGGTCAAAACCAGCTTTTTTTAAGTGTATTGGGAAAGGTAAAAAGAAAAAGTTGGATGAAAGATGGACACTACAATCATATAATAAATACTCCGCATTTTCAAAGTTAGAATGCTTTCGCGGAACCTGTATTATTTCCTGGCCTGTGGAGTTGATATCCTGGTTTAAAACTGTTCCTTTGAAACAAAAAAAATGAATAAGGTAGTGCAATGGCACAGTGTGACAATCGTGCATAAAAAAATAAGACATTAAATCTGGCACATTTGTGGACCAGTGTCTGTCAAACATTTTTAGATTTGAAGGCGCATGTAAAAAGGAAGCATTCAGTTTGGAACTTTTTCAGATGAGTATGTTACGAACATATTGTAAAGCCACTTGAAATTATATATGTATGCGAATGAACAATGGAACTTTTTTCTTGGTGAAATTTTAAATCACACTGTTTCACAAGTGGAACACAATGGAACACACAGGTACCATGCAGGTTGGTTAAATTATTAAAACTGATACATAGGTGGACCAGCATATTTCAAACGTTTCTGGATAAAGAGCTTCTTGGAATTATAAATGCAGATGCTTGCACAATGGGGTCGTTTTCGTGTCGTTTTCATGTCGTCACATCTAGATACCAGGGAGGGTACTCTTATGCTGTGTCACACAATCCTTTGGTTGAAGGCCATCCAAGATGGCGTAGTGAGACCTTCAAATTTTAGAGGCTGCGTGAATATCCATCTGTTTTTCCGCACAACAATGCACGTATATGTGTATCTAACGTGGAAATCCGAAAGAGTATATGTGTATATATATATATATATATATATATATATATATATATATATATATATATATATATATATACATACAAACATATATACAAATATATACATATATATATATATATATATACATACAAACATATATACAAATATATACATATACATACATACATATATACATATATACGCATATATACATACATATATATACATATATACATATATACATATATATATATATATATATATATATATATATATATATATATATATTTTATTTTCGTACTCGTGGTACACAGTTCACGCAGGTTGTAACTTAAGCATCAGGAAAAGTTAATAAATATCTAAATAAAGTTATTTGATACACAAATACTCAATAAGGTCATCAATTTCAGTATGACACAATATTGCACTTAGTCGCCCATCACAAATGTCACAGGGCTCACGTATAAGGGATACCTTAGTCTGGTCACAGGGGTTCACTGACTGGGTATGATATATGATCATGACATTAGTTCGCTTGAGGGAGCTGCAATTTACAAACAGATTCCTGTCTATCTCGTATTTGGCTAGCATATATGGGAGATAATTTCCGTTGCAACAATAACGTTAACAATTTAACATTATGCACTCGGTCAAACGCCGTAGTGGCATCGAAAAAAAATCCAAATGAATGTTGGTATTATGAGAGGTGTAATAAGACATTCAAGCAATGTATAAATGCACTGAGTTGGGGAAATGTTGGCTTTAAATCCAAATTGCAGATTAGAAGTGTATCAGAATGATCGTTTAAGATGACCTAGCAAAAATAGTTTTCCGAGAAAACTACTTAACACAATATCACGGTATTTGTCAGAATTACTCAGTGCCTCTCTCTTTTCCTTTGGAACAGGGTTCAGCATAGTTTTAGTTAGTCCATCAGGAACAGTACCATGCACCAACATAGATGAAAAAAAGAAGCGAAAGATAGACATTGCAGACTCAGCCGACTTTGACCCTGTTCAGCTCATATAAATTGATCGTTTCACCAATCAAACTATTTATTTCTATAATTGTATGGATATCAAGATTTGTAAAAACACAACATGTAATCAATTTAGAGAATTTTTAAACGTTTTACGCCATTTTGGGAGTGGTTAGAGATTCACAATTTTATTTCAGCTCGTTCGCATAATATTCAGTTTTAAGATCTGTAACCTATCTGAAACGATATATGTGCCACTTTCCAGGAACAGAATTTTTGTCTATCGGTAAAATTGATTTTTAAAAAAATGTATAGAATTTTGAAGTTGGTATCGTGATGGTATACAGTTTCTTCATTTTTTGAGCTGCAAAAGTCACAGAAGGAAGAGTTGAAGGGAAAACAAAAACAAAAAAACAACCCAGGTTCCTGAGGTAGACATTCATCTTGCTTTACCCGCTTATTTTGAGATGGTATATCTATCCGTGTTTGATCGACGTCACTTTAAAATTTGATTGATCTTGTGAAAATTGACTTCTGAGAAAATCGGTTGCAAATGTCATGGCTCTCATTTTTACAAAGAACGGACCGTCGTGCGAAAATAACTCATTCCCTCCGATCGAACTTTTAACCACGCGTCGAGTGTATAAGAACCTTCAGCTTTGATGTATTCTTGCAAAGAAACATTGTTGTTTTGGGGTATAAAAATCAAGTTTTTCATCTCAAATTTTGTAAAGCCAGGCACAATGTTGGTTTCAGCGCTGTGGATTCACATGCCTCTTCCAAGGATCAAAGGGAAGACGTTACGCGATTACACGATCACCTTACCATGGCCCTGACAACACACTTTTTCAAAATGGCAGCCGGCAATTGGGTCCACGTGTGGTTTAACAGTTCGTTTTGCAATGTTTACCAGGGTGGAAAGCTTTATGCTCTGAGACTTTTCCATCTGGGCCACACTGTATGCTGTGAGTGTGCGATGTGGTGTTAGCCCAGGCCAAGGAGGCTACACAGGGTCATTTTTCAATTACTTGCGCAACAAGCAACATGCAGGATTTAACGTGCGAGGTCTTTTTTTTTTTTTGTGTCAAGATTCAAGTTTCACTGAAAGTGACCACCAAAAAGTGTGTGAAAAATTACATGATTAATATTGCTGTGTAGTTTCCAGGTCAGTTTACCCAAAATTTAGGCGCCCTTGAAGATGTAAAATATCCGCCTTTAGTGCGGTTACTGTTTTTCGAAACAACATGTGTGGCACAATTCTGTCATGCTTCATGGTTTTTACTTATATCTGGTTATGTGTTACAGACGTGTTCCATTTGAACTTTTCAATGAAAGTATCAACTTTAGTTCATTGTTCCGATATTAATGTGTCGTGTGGACATGCAGCAACTACCAAGAACGATAACAACAAAGTCGTCATTGTGTTCAGTATTGTTTAGTGACGAATCTACGTATTTTTCTTTTTTGCTTTCCGTCACAACTTTTCACTCGTGTCTTATTCTGTGTTCACAATTTGCTCAATTCAAGTCTTTTTGTGAAACTACAACGTAAAAAAAAAAAAAAAAAAAAAAAAAAAAAATAGGAACTTCCAGTTATTTGTACGAGCACGCGTCCTTTTCAACCTCTGAATTGGGGACATCCTGGAAACCAGACCCATTTGATTGGATGGTGCGTGTCACGTGACTAAATTTACCAATGACAGGCCTAGAAGCTCCTCTCGACTAAAACACTGACGAATTTGAGACTATTTTTAGGGATATCCTACGAATTGTTTTAGGTTTAACCGATTGGGCAGCTTGTTAAACAAAGAGACAAACTCCTGAGCTTTCCAGCGGTATAAAATATCCTGGCGGTCGAACAGAAACATTGAGGCCGCAAACGGACAAAGTAACCTTGGTGTCTGTGTCAATTTCGGACTTGGTCATTCAAATTGCGACAAAAACGGGCAATTGATAGACTTTTCTCCGTGTGAGAGGAGAATGATTAAACACAAAATGCAAATAACCAGTCGCAAGCACTGAAGTTTGTCTACAACAAAAAGTACACGCTCGCAGGTAAATGGACAATACGGGCCAACGGTGAGCTGATCAATGTTGGCTTTCCGTGCAGTCGAATACACTCGCACACGATGGTGTTCAAAGCATGTTCGAATGTACTGGCTTACATCCACGGATTCATTTAAGATTAAGTTGAAATATGTTCCCCATGTTTCAGAACTGGCATATATTTTGCGTTAGTGTACGCGATATTTAAAGCCCAAAGCGGCCGGACCGCGTAATACACATGCACGGGATTATTGATCGACCTGGCGAAAGGGCTAGAGAGGACTCTCCTTTCGCGGAGCCTCCTTGATTACCCATATGGCTGAAATCACATATATACCCCAGTGAACATTATCAAATAGATAGCTCACAATAGCTTGGAAAACATTAAATATATATTAGCACACACCGTAATAATGCCCATTTTTTCAGTGATGCAAGGTGTTTAATCCTGTTAAGTTTTGACAAGCTTTGAAGTCAGAACGATGGAACCTTGTCAAGTTGACCAGCTACTGTTGCGCAGTTCATGCCCCAGTTAGATGAATCACATCGTGTAAAATGCTTCTAAATCACCAATAATGTCAGAAGTCAGTGTAACAGCTACAAGAAATAGTTGTTCAAGCGGCATTAGTTCCTTTGGTGTGTCTCCCTTCGACTGATATGTGCGTCCAATCAAGCGTGCCGCCATTTTTTCCCTGGCGTCATGCGACTGTCGTTGTCAGGGAACGGTCAGCACGGCTGATGACTGGTCAAACATTGTGGCCCATTACCATACCAAAGTAAACAGAAGATACACGTGCAGTGGTCCGCTGAAACTTGTCATAGTTTTTCATCGATTTTCTCATGTAAATGTTCATTTTTTTCAAACAATGTTTGGTGACAACATTTATCTTTCAGATGGAGAACAAATGTCATCTTGTGATTTTTTTTTCGGCACAGCTGTCATCGACCAAACCATCCTGTCACCTCATGTTTTCAAAAGATGAGGAACACCCCACAACTAGATAAACGGAGAGGATATCAGTCTTATTGACAATAACTGACGACTGGAAGCAGGTGGTCAGTGGCGTCATCTGCAGGTGCACCATTCAAAGAGAAAATGTGAATGAAAGCACCCTTAGAAAGACACAGTAGACCGTGATACCCATGCTTGGCTATACTTGTACAGCTGTATAACAGGTAACTTAGCACGGATACCTACATTTTTTTAACCAAGGTGGGAGTTACAATTTTTATTCCGATTTCGTTCAAATGTGCCACATTCATGCCAGGAAGAACTACACAAATTGATAAATTTACAACTTTCCCGAAAGAGGGCTACAGTCCACGAGTAGGTCTTTTCGTCTTTAAACTTATGGTTCTTTGGAAAAAATGTTTCAAATATGAAATATCCTTGACGTTTAATGCACCAAATGCTACATCCAAGTTAGAGACTCAAAGGTGTAGGGACAACGTAGACATGTATATCAAAGTGATCAAAGTGACATTGCCTGCCGTTTAATGTCGATTGTTGTAAACTATAGCTTCACAAAATGTAATGCAGATGTCCTGCATTTCAATAAATCAAGTAGTTTGATTACACATATAGCTGATTTTTGTCGTTTTCATTATCAAAGTCAGTGTGGGACCACAAACTGTCACATATACACTATCAGGCTTGACATATCTTTGTGTTAACCAAGTTGACCTATAATTTTGGAGCCTGCTTCTGCAGTGCTCTTTGGGGTTGAATACATTTTTTTCAAAATTCAAAAGCAAAATTTGTTGTGATGGACCAACAATTTTTAGATCGTCATACCTTGTTTACTGGAATATCAACAACTTTAAAACTCGATTTTTAAATATGTAGATCAACAAGTACATGAAGAATTCCCTGATCCCTGTTCTCCGTTCGGCGTCTTCTGCATTCTTTTGGGAAGGTCAGCTTGGTTAAGTTGTACATAATTTTTGCAAAAATGAATACGTTTAGTAATGGTGTTCTTGTTACCCAAGCAGGGCAGCAAATATTCTGAATGATGCAGTCTGTGAGAAAAAAGTAATTTGTGATTACATTTGCTCTTATTTTGAAATTCGATACTGCTAGGATTGCATGATTATATAAATTGTGCCGTATTTGCCATTCCAGCTCACCTTGGAACGAAATGTTTCAATTTTTATTGTGCACAAACAGGTACATCTCTTGAGGTCAGATATTAAAGGTAAGACAGTGCAATGTGAAGTCAAAATAATGTATAAAATGACAACGTTAATTTGGTTACTATTAAGAAGAAAACATAAATTTACTTTGAATATAAATATGATCATTGCCATTTTAAGGTATTTTTTACACTGAACAAATTTTAAATTATATATTGAAGTGCTTGAAGGGAAAATTCGGGCAAATGTCCATCATTCCTGATAAATCAGATGTGTTCACATGGCGGTCTAGATCATATTTTTGATAGCGCTGGTATGTACATAGAAAGAGTTGATACAGTATTCGTATTTTGTTGCCTGGATTCAAGTTCCACCCAATTTTTAATGGCTCAGCTGACTTGACTTTTGAGGGTCTGCTGTTCGTCAGTTGTCCACCCGTCGCCCATTCACAATTCGCATTTTCGACGTCTCCTTAAACAGCGTGATCTACATTCGCTTAAATCTTGGTGAGGATGTGCCTTGGGTGGGTTTGTACTAATTTGTTTGAATGGTTCTGCCACTAAGGTTTGGGGATTTTTCATGCATGATGCCTACACCTCAGCTACCATGAAAATTGAGTTTTTACCCTCATTTCTCTTACTCTACCCAAGTCCAAAACTCTTTGAAGCCAGACGCTGATCACTGCACACACACTCTCGGCCTGCTTGTTTGTCACTTTCTCTTAATGTCTTAATTACCAGAGCAGCTACCTGTGTCCAGTTTCCTTTGCATCATAGTAAAAAATGGATGCATAAGTTCACTTTCTGTAAGCCAATTTTTATGATCAATGTGTCAATTCAATATAGCATTTTCTGAACATTAACATGATTACCACATTTTTGTTTAAATTTGAAAAGAAAAGCTACTGGATGAAGCTAATTAGAGCCCCTACTCTATTGACTAAAGTGCTACCTCAGTGACTACGTAATAGCAATTAGGTTGAGTTAATGGGTGTTGTTTGAAGTCCAGGTCAAGTCTGACCCCTGAAGGTCCAGGTCAAGTCTGACCTCTGCAGCCAAGGCTTGCAAGGGGAAATGGGGGTGAAAACCACCGTCCGAAATGGCTTTTAGCTGGGTATCTTTAGCTGAAGTGTACACAGCATGAATTCTTTTTTGGGGCAGACCTTTAAAAAATCTTCTTCTACGAACCCGCTCACTAAATTGCTTTGATATTGCACAGGAACAGTCCTGAGACCACTAGTTTTTACTTTTTTGATCAAGTGGCGATGCATTTTTTTCAATATTTTTTGATATTTTTGTATGTTTTTGCCATTACTGACTTCTTCTGCATAACCGTCACTCAAATTTAACCGCAACTTGGTGGATATGTTTTTTTGTAGAAAGGTCAAACAAAGATGTTCACCAGGTTGCACTGTTGTGGATTCCTGATTTGTAAGGATTTTTTCAGGAGGAGTACTTCTCAGTAAATGCACCTTTCCTATTGATTACTATGTAAGTCAATAGGCATTTTAATGCTAATTCACATTTTCGACTTCTTCTCTGAAACTGTCATCCAGATTGCCTTCAAAATTATTGCCAATGTACCTTGGGTGAATCTTAATATTTTTTTTAAATGGTCATGCTCCAGTAATATTTGCATATTTTATGATTATTTTTTATAGGAACGCTTAACATACGAATTTTCTTGTAATGTTTAGCACGTAAATAATCTTGGCCACCTTTGTCTCAAACTTGGTAAGGATGTCCCTTTGATAAGTGTCTATATACTTTGTGCAAGTGGTCATACACCACTAATTTTGGACCTTGACATCATTCCCAAGATCACAGTACAAGTAGTGTGAAATTCACTGTTCACTTGATAGCTTGAAATCTATTTTGAGTTAGGACCTTAATGTTGCACATGTTAATGTTTGTGCATGAAAGTCATGCTTTTACAGTACATGTGTGACCTTGACCTCATTCCTGAGGTCACAGTACAACATACATGGATTTTACTCTTCAGTATAACTTGAGAACTTCTTGAACTGGAACCTTGATTTTGTTTATATTAGCAATCTTCCTTAAAAATCAAACTTACTCAGTACATGACATTGATCTTTTCCCAAGTTCACAGAGCCACCCGTGTGATAATCTCATAATCTTGGTCAGCTGAACACGAATTATTTACACAGCCCACTTGTTTTATATGTAATAGTAGGCAGCATAAACAGACTTGCGGCACAGGGTGGCAGACTGCGGTATAGAGTGGCAGAAATGTAATCAAGAAGGGTCTGCTGCGAGTGCTGCTGCTTGCCTCCGTGTGCCGCTGAGAGCAAAAGATCCCTACTTATTTCGATGACAGACTGCGGGCAGAAAGCGTCAGTGCCGCTGGCGGCCGCCGACTGTTGACAGCCGCCGCCCGATGCCACAGCCTGCCGCTAAAAATGTACCATCTGGCATCGAAAAGCTTTACTAGTGTAACTTGCAACTTCTACTGCTCCTCGTGACTTCTGATTGGGTATTTACAATTGTTTTGCATCTGAAGTACGTTACCTAATGTATCACTTACTTTGGAGTCTACTTAATCATCATATGTTATAAAAAGCATAACTTTAACTTTTTTACTCAAAGAGCAAGACAAAAAAAATGGTTTAAAAGATAAAGTGTTCTGAAAATGGCATAAATCAAATGCTGCTTCCCTCTTTCTTTAAGACGTGGTACATACCAGGTAGTCGTTCTGCATAAAAAAAAACACAAATACAATAATATATGTAATAGAAATCTGCCATAATCGTCGGAATCTGAGTTGCTTAAACTTTCAATTCAAAGGACCAACATGAAAGAAATATATGGTACTCAAAGTTCACTATACCTAAACTTCGGTGCTTTCTTTTTCAAAAATAGACTCCGTCGCTTACCAAATAATAGTGAGCAGTAAGATGGTAATAAGAATATCAAACGTGCAAACAATAGTACAGTCAAGGTCCAGATGGTTAAATTTACTTATGTTTGAAAATTTTGCAGAAAAATTGTTAAATCATAGAAAAGAATGTGATGTCATATATCACAAAACTTCAAGCCACTAGCTCACTCTAATTATACCTGTTCTTTGATGCGCATACTTCTTCATACAAACAGCCGTTTTCACATGTTGACATTACTTTTTACGTTGCAGACATCCAATGAGAACAGATGAGCAAGGCAATATGTAAAGGTGGCCTCAAGATATGAGCATGGTGAAGAGCGAGCTTACATTGATTATTCAAGTAGTAATATTTGTCATCATGAGTTGTTGGTCGGCCAAATTCAGAACGGATTTCCTCACAGCTCGATAGAATAACACAAACAAATATATGTAGGCAGACGTGGAAATGTTTTGTGATTGGTTGTTTCAAATAAATTTTGCCCATCGCTGTGTTTATCGATCTGTCCTGATATTACGTGCTAAAAACCAGTTTGCCTCCGAGGACTTATAGAAAAAAAAAACCGTGAGGATTGAAGGAAAGATACAGAATACTTTGGGACAAGAATGGCTCCACGTTTCCAAAGTTTCGAAAGATTTCTCAGAGCATGTGTGATTTCTTGCCTTTGGAGTTAACGCACAGGTTAAACACTCGCCTCGGAAATAATTTGTATATTTTGGGCCATCAGTGAAAGATGTTTTTGCGTGAAACCTTGGGAAACAGACGAGACCACGAGCAAGATTCAATTCAGATGTCTTGATGGTCATCACCCTCATCTGCATAATTTATTCTATGAAATAAGAAGCTGGACACTAAGCGGTTTTCCATTAAAAAAAAAGCCCGGGGGTCGGAATGCCATTTTTCAAAGTGGTTCCATCATTAGAAATATATAAAAGACCCACAACCTATGAATTAATAAATCTTCCTGTACCCCCACCGCCAGCTACGAAAATAAAATATTACACCTCTTCCCCGCCACCCCATACAAAACAAGCGAACATACAGAGGCATGCTTACAGGCATGGTTTCTTTTATGGACATATAGTGCTTGCAGCCTTCGATCACGAAATTAGACACCTGTTTTGTTCCGTCATACAGATTTGTTCCACTCAAACATTTGATAGTAGTATGATGCAACTCAGGGTAGCAACACGAACAGTTCAGAAAAAACATTACCCTTTTTTTATTAATTCTTACCCAACAATGACATCAAATAGAGCCAAGATTGCAGCCAAGAAAAATATCACATTTATCTTTTAATGCCAATCTCAACCCTCCCCCCAAACTCACTCCTGACTTGAGACAGACAGTCACTATAAGGGAACTTGTGGCTTTGAAGTGGTCTTCTCAACTTTTCAAATATTCTTCATTTTCTACAAATTTTAGTTTTATTTCAGAGCATAAGGGTCTAACAACTTAAAAATTTCATCACTGGTGCCAAAGGTAAAAAGAGACTTGAAAAGCCTGTCAATGTTTGGTTACTTACCTTGTCATACAAAATCGAATCTCAGAATTTAATGTCACAAAATATGGACTGCATTAGTGACAAAGAATATCGTTGGTTAGATTCCAAACCTTATGATGAAACCATCCATGCACTTATGTTTTTTTTCATCCTAGTGAAGAGCTCATTGACCTGTAGTTTTGCATTCATATTATATGCTAAAAGCTGGGTATTAGATACACGAGATTACCGAATCTGTTGCTTGCCTCACCTTAAAACATGAGCACATGCCCTTCACGCTACAGGGAAATAACTAAGGCTAGGTCACTGCCTTGCTATGGGGTGTTCGTTCTTACAGGTTTAGTTTTGATATATTCTCTAAGCTGGATTCCAACTGATCAGAAAAAACTTGGTTTCGAGGTGCTTTGTGAAAATTGCATAAAGTGTGAATTTTAAAAAGTTGCTTTGAGAAATAATTGTTTATTTATGCTATAAAATTTGATGACCTTAAGAACCTTTCCACAAAGGGGTTTATTAAATACAACTGTAGCACATAGCAGTAGGTTCACCTTGTCTCAATTTCGCCCCTCTGGCATCAAGGCTTTGTTGTCACGTATGGCCTTATAGCATCACATTCTCGTTACATACAAATGTAACGATCGGTGGATCAAAGGTTTATGTATCTAGCTTTGACCCATTTATCGGGGAAGATGCTTTGCAGAATTAGTTACATGCAATGTTTGCTATGTATGGAATCCAGAGGCTACTTTCAATATGATCGTGAATCCAGTTCATAAAGCCATGCTTAATCGATCAAAATGTATTAACCTGTACTCTTTGCATAAAATAATGTTGGTTAAATTATAAATCCATGCTGGCTAATTTACAGTTTGCTAACCCAAACACAGTGTAGAAAAACATGATAGTTGGTGTAAACATATGTTATTTGAAAACCCAGTTGGCCGACAGGCTCGGCAGCCTATATTAGGGCCTATTGTACAAAGCTGGTTCAATCACAATAGGCTAACCCCTGTCTAGTGTATAAAATGATCCAGACTTAACCACAAGTGGCTAACCCATCCACATGTTAAAATTCATGTTGGCTAAATCTCAAGTGGGTAATCAATACCCAGTTTATAATACCATGATGGCTATACCACAAGTGGCAAACCCTTACCCAGTGTCTTCCGGTAATAGCAAACAATGATCCAGTCTATCTGCGAGTAATTGTGCAAGGTGATCAATGAGACCATTTTAGCAAAATTATTGAACTCATGTCTGAGACAATTGAGCTCCTGTGTGAAGTTAAATTCTTATGTTACAGCTGTTACAGAGAAACAGGCTTTAGTCTTGTATCTTAAATGTGTGTTGGTTTTTTAGTGACACACTTGAATAAGATAATTTACCGATAAGTAAAAGAGTATTAGTGTAAACACGTCCTTTTATTATATGTTTCCTTATTCGTTGGCTGAGCTTTTTGTTTAAAATGTATAGCTTGGTTGAAAGTTTTTTTGCTTACATGTTAAATTACATATTTACAAAGGTATTTTCTTACGTACTTAACTACTTACAGTATATACATACTTACAAAACAGTCACTAAATACCTAATCTGATTAGCTCCTTTGGACACGTAAATGAGCTCTTCACGATACGAGGTTTGAAAGAACTGCAAAACATAGGAGAGTCGGCTACGTGACATTGTGCAATGATTGCCTGTTCAATTTAATCAAACCTGTCAGCCCTCTTGACTCAACCCAGTGTGTGAGGATTGTAACTTCTTTGAAGTAGAACATGCATCGAACGTGATTGGAGCATTAAATTTGCATTGTTTTAATCAATTACCAGGATCACCCATTATATTGAAAACACTTGTACTAGTACTTGCTGTTTTATCACATACCGATTTTTTTATTCGTTGCTTGTTTATATCGATATTGGAAAGGGCTGAATAAAATATGTTATTGCTATAAAATAATAGAGAACATTACTCAGGGTATGGAATTTTGATAAACAGAAAAATTATTGCTATAAACATAAATGAGCTTTCAAAGGATGAGAAACCCTTTAAAATAAGATAAGCAGAAAAGTATTTATTAATTACACATTGCCGATGGTGAATTGCATTATCTTTCTGCATGTGCACCCTTTGAAACAAAATGTGAATAAAGCAGCCAGTTCGGGACCCAGGGTACTATGGCATTCACACACAGTCAAACTTTTACAGCTGTTTGGCAGATAAGTTAGCACCTATACCTACATTTTTATCGGGCACTGACATTTTCATTTAAGTCAAAGCCTCAATTACTCTGTATGCCCATCCTTAAGTCTGGGATCCAATCCCCATGTATCCGTAGCAATAATTGGTATGTGACCAAATGGAAATTAAATGCTGCAACCAATACAATTCTTTCTCAGTGTAGATATTACTGACTTATCATGCATCTTGTTATTAATTCAGTTACTTCTCCACCAGCCAGTGGGTTACAAATTCCAAACAGATCATGATTATGTGAATGGTCAGTCTTTGCATGGTTAGATTTTCCTGGGAGGCCTTAATTCTTGTGAATGACAATTAAGGGATTATTCGAAAGGGTATCACAGGCTGTTGGGTCATATGATGGCTGTACTCAGTCAGTTTTCTTGTAAGTGGTGCGATTGGTAGGAGCTAATTCCGCAGAATCTATTGTTGTCATGTACTGCCATTTATATGTGACATGTTTCTTTTCATTTCATTAAAAACCGTATTATAACTACGGAATGATTTCATGTTTATTGTATTTCCTAATGACAAGTTCCATATCTTCTGTGAGGCTATTCAGTACATTTTATAGGAAGGACATATGTTTTTCACCCATTTGATATCCACAGACACTAAATCATATTGTAAGAATGCTATTTGGCAATAAAAAAAAAAGGGAAACGCCGCAATGATACCTACGATTTTGCCACATATATTGTCAAATGAGAAATGATTTTTCAAATACTTGTTCCGTGACACAGTTTTGCTATGTGGACCATACACGATGTCCTATATTATTAAAACCTATCCTAAAGAAAATGATCCAAAATAACGAACATCTGTGACATGTTTCGTGCAGAATGCCCCAACCAACATAGCAGCACAATAGGTTGGCCCAAAGTGGATAAGTGTAGCAAAGAATCAATATCACATGTCATTCAATGTTTTGTGCTGTACTCTGGTTATACAAGTATTAAGGTGAAAGATCTGAAGCCGGCACCTTTGTATAACGTCTAATCACTTTTTTATAGTTTTGGATAGTTTGACACTGAAACTAGATTTTCCCAAAACCTCCGACGGGTAACCATAAAATTAATATATAAGAAATTTGAGCTGAACATTTTTGTTTACACTGAAGACTTTTAGCAAACCGGACCACGTGGCTTCGTTTGAATGGGTATGATAATGAACCATGTCATTGTTTGGACAGTCATTAGTCTAGGGCCCCTGGAAACCAAGGGAGCTACTAGCAAGCGTCAGTCAAGTGGAGCAGGAAACCATTAGCCATGGAGAGAAGATTGGGTGAACTCAGACTAATCACTAGCATTGTTCTGACTAATTTGTCCTCTATTGATGTAGTCAGCCGATTTTAAAAAGCCATTTTCCAAATTACTTCCAGGTTTCTTTGATACTTTCTAGGCCATCATGGAATGGCCCATTTAGCATTCATTATATATCTTTTTTGTTTTTGAGAATTGAGTAACAAATAAGCCCAGAAAAGTCTTTTGTACTTTGTGTATACACATGCAATTGTAACTTGAATGACATCCAATTACGGCCTTTTTTGAAAAATTGAATATTTTCAATGTCTGTTCATTACTATTGTTCCCTTGAATGCAGTGCAAGTGATCCAGGAACATTTGCCAGCACTACTTGCCTCCTTAGGCAAAGACAGGTTTACTTCAATTGCACTGAAAATGTAAAATTTGTTGCGTTGACAGTGCCATCATTAGAAATGGAATCAGCGAATTTGGAACAAGTGAATGACAGGATGAACACAGGAACGACTGCACCAGAACCATGAAGAGAATTTCCATTTTTCTCTACTTAAATTACGATACAAAAGAACATTGGTGTTCACATATTTTCCTCCCACCCACCATTTTTGAAAGAAAATTTAATTCGAATGAAAGGGTTACAACTCCAGGTGTAATGTAATGTTAAGCCAATTTTTTAAATGACTGCTGAACATGCCTTCTTTCATAAAAAAAATTTGGCCAGTTCATAAAAATTGGGAGTGATGATATATTATCCCTGTCATGTTTTGTCTACTGTTAAAAAATTGATTACCTGTTGAATTCTTGCGTTCATATTGAAAGCAGGCCACAGAGCCTGTCCAGCTTATGAGGAAAATTTGAGACCACCATCATGACAAATTTGAAGTTTTTAATCACATTTTGTAAAGATGAAATATTGAAACATTACAACACTGGCTTTCTAAAGATCAAAGATTACCAACAAAAATTACAAAGATGCATTTTATTTAGACCTGTTTACAAACACAAGTGATAAATACATAGAACAAGATTTCATCAGGCTTGGCAAGTTGTTATGTACAGACAGTCCCTTTTCAAGCACGGGGCAAAAGACTTAGCCACTGCTGCTCTTTTTTCAGCACAATTCACAGCCCTGAAAATCTCAAAGTGTCACAAGAATGTAACATGACTGTAGCCCTATGGGTGTGTCATGTGTCACCACAATTCGCAGCACCACATACATGATGTTATTATTACTATCATTATATGCAAATTCTACGATGACAAATTTCACATTTCACTTCAAAACAAAACGGTTCCTTTTTTCTTTGGCACAACACTTAAAGCACAAAACACATCGCGCATATATATAATGAGTGCTTCACTTGCTCTGCTGACACAGACTCTTTTGATGTTCTTTCATAAGCTGACCACATGAATGGCACTTTGGCAAGGCACGCTTACACACTGATGAGCTTGCATTACTGTGGAATTTGCCAGTCTTGTGCATGGGCCCCTCGCTCTTCTAAAAAGCGTAAAGTTGGGCTGATCTACTCTGTCTTTGCTCCTTGCGCCTCTTCTTTGCAGATTCGGTACTCTTGTTCTTGTATGCACAAAGGTCCAGTCGCATGTGATCGAACCACTTCAAAGACTCGACAGCCTCGCCCTTCAGCTTGATGCCTTCTTTGCCAAGGAGGAACAATAAAGTCGCCAGTCCCCCTCTGTTTTACCACATAATTCCCACATTAATGCAGAGTTGAACTTGTTCTGGAGAATGACAGCCGGTCTTTGGAACGAGAATCCACACAACATTGTGCAGAGCCTCATTGGCGTTCTGTGTCACTGCCCCTGTACAATAATTAAGGTTTTCCTTGTCTGCCATAATATATTATCCAGGAGCGATATCGGGATTTTTTTTTTCAGACAGCCCCTTTCGTGACTTTCGGAGCAATTTATAGAAAGAAAATGAACACCCTGGCAGGGCTAAGCTGAAAATTGTATAACTTTTTATTTATGCTATTTCAGGACTCGCCATTGGATTCGATCATGGACATGGATATATATTTTCAATTTCTTCTGATTTCAAATTGAACAAAAATTTAAAAAAAAAAAACGATTTTGTGCAACTTAGTCGCTAAAAATATGAAAAATCCTACCAAATCAGAAAGAATGCTATAAAATCTCAAAAAATACAATCCTGCAAAGAAACATACGGATAAAAATCTATGGATATGTAGTAATCAGCAAAATATATAACTTTAATGTACTTGTGAAAAAACTAACTGGGTAATATTGATCCGAAGTTGCCGGTCTCACTGCGCACTAGCTTCACAGCTTCCACCTTGAGCATATATGTTCTAGTTCAATAAAGCAGGTAACGTTTTTTAAGTGTAAATCAATGTATATGTCTTTATACCTACACCAAATCCACTATCAGGGTTTTCACAGCGTTTGGTGCACAAATGTCATGATTTGCAGGCTTGATCCATAAGTGTACCTGCTTGCTAAACACATGTCCCCTGTGTCAATGCAAAGTGTCAGATTCGACAAAATTATTTTTTTATTATTCTATTTTGATTAGAATAACAAAAGGGACATTGAATAAAAAGATGAATATCAATCGACAAATGTCGAGCGTAGTGACATCGTGGCAAGCACGTGAAGCAAACTGCATCTTGCCCGGGAAGAATCAGTTAATCTAACATTGGTCAGGAATCAACCATGTTCAAATGATGTTCCTGCCATCCGCAATGATGTTGTTTGCCCATACGGTGTATATTATTTTATTGGCAGACACGTACACTTATGGCTATGTTTTGTCTTCTCTTTAGATCAATACAGCAAATAGTTACATGTACATATTTCCACCTGTTTATCATTGTGGAATGTTTAAGAATGTTATACATAAATCATTGATAGTTACTCAACTACGTAATTGCGACAGGTGACGTCTGCTGTGACAAACGCCGTTTTGATCATATAAGTTGTGAGAAGGAAAATCACTAATGTATTTGCAAAGCGTTACTTGTTATCATTTCCCTACCACTTGAGCAAAATTAACAGTTGTACCCTATTTCAGTTGAATTAAACTGTCATTGTATACTGTTGTCTTTCTGAGTTGATTACGGTATCGCATGTTAAAAGTACATTGACATTTTGCGTGAAGTGTTGTATGCTAGACAATGAATTCATAGAAAAGAGCTGACAAAGACCAGACTTTGTGCCGAGTAGATTGGGATACAGGGAGGTATAATTGTGGGTGTGCCTTTTCCTATCCATTTTATGAGAAGTGGGCTCAATTTCTCCTGTGTTGTCTCCATAAGTAAAAATGGACCTGCATGCAATGCAAGTTATGAATGTTGCAAGCATTTTCATTTGCCAGACTCACCTGTTGCACAGGCATGTCATTTGTGACTAGAAATATTCTACGATAGGTATTGGCCTTGCGACCTGTAATGGTTATATGCAACTTTTTCTAAAGTACAATTTTCATGGTTTTAATTATATGGGCTACTTTAATCGTTAGGAACTTTTATACTACCAATGGAATTACAACCACATATAAATGAACACGTTTCTGATAATATCTGTGGTAAGGCATATTAACAGATCTGCACACAGCATTTTGTACTTCCCGACCCTTACTTGATCTATTTCCAAGGACCCGAAAGGAAAACAATACAAGAAGGCACCAACCTTAAGATCAACTAGTCAGGAATTACTCAATTTCCCAGATCCCTGTTTGCAAAATAATCCCTAACATATAAGGATGGGGAAAAAACGCCACGCAGTTGCTAAACATGATACACATGTAATGGGGATGCGTGCGGGGAGTTCATTTACTTTATTATACCACTGGTTTGTACATCTGTTTTAGGAGGAAATGGGATCCTTAAAAACACCTTTTTGGTTGTTGTTGTTTTTCTTCTTATTGGAAGGCTGCATGCATCAATAGCGGATGTTGCCACTGCGCTTCATGTTTCTGTAAGGAAGCTTTGATTCACCTTGGCATGCATTTGCACGCTTGGTGATCTCAGCCTCAGGAATTTTATCTTAATGTTTTGTGAGCCTCTGTGCCAGTTGGTCCACGGTGATTGTAGGTTTTACACACTCATCTCTGATTTAACAACCAACCACCTCCCACAAATCCTTGATGGGGGGAGGGGGGGAGCTGGCCATGGCAAAAGTGCAATATTGTGTTGCTGCCGATACTGCATGCTGACTCGGGAAGTGTGTTGTCATGCATCATCCTGCTGAATTAGTAGCCCTGGATGGATATTTTTATCCATTTGTCCACTGTGGGCAGGTTCTCATTATGTAGGGCTGGCCTGGTAGTGTCCAATTCACCAAGATGCGACCTATTCTCTTTTTGGCTGTAATTGCCTCCCCCTCCCTATCATGACAATGCCTCCTTCCTTAGCAGTAATTTTCGAAAATCTTTCTACAAACCACTCAAAAGTTATACGTCGAACCCTTATATTCCATTGTGGAATTCCAAGCAGAATTGGGATTCATCTGGCAACATCACACTGTTCCATTGACTTCTGGTCCAGGCTGCATGTTCCCTAAACCACTGTGCCTATCATGTATTGTGTGCAGGAATGAGTGTGATAGGAATGGCAAGGTGGTAAGCCCTTAGTTTGGCTGACATTAGTCCCTTGTTAATTTTAGAATGTGACTCTCTGGTGCTGCAGCCCTGCGCCACTTTTGATGATACCTGTCTGTGGAAAGGTACCTTCTGTCATTTCACATGCTTGATCACGTAACGATCCTGCATTTCATCTGACAGTCTTGGCCACCCAGATCCAGCCTGTCTCTCGCATCCTCTGGCTTCTTGCAAATGGTCCTACCACATTTTTACCAATGACCTAAAGCACCCCATTATCCTCGCAAGCAGTATGGGTATTTTGTGAAAACAAAACAATATGGAGAAAAACGTTTGCACAGCTTCTTCCATTCAATACGCAAGTGAAATTTCCAATTTCACCCTTGAAAAGGAAAGTGAATGATGACCGCCATTAGACGCATGGAGTTATGACATGTAGACAAGGCCATACTAGTAAAGCTGTCTGACATGTTAGTTCAGCATTGATACCTCCATTTTACTGGGCATGGATACTAACACCTTTAACAAGCTCTGACTAATACTTTTAATTCTGATTCTGTTTCAACGTTTTGAAATGTGATGTTTCCATGGTAGGATGAATTACACAAACTCTCAAATTCTCAATAGGAATGTACAGCCTTCAAGTCGATCTATTCGCTTTAAAACTCGAAAAATACCCCCTAATAAGAAACAAGTTTGACGTCTTAATTCACAGAATGCCACACCCATGTTTCAGGTACAAGAAGCTTGCATAAGCGAGGAAATGTGTGTCAAAGAGGTAACACTACCAGCCAATCATAATCCATTGTGTCAAACTGAAATTGTAAAAGCATTATGCAGATCGTCCTGCATTTCAATAAATGAAGTTACAGATCTACACATATAGTTCATTTACGTGGTACCTTTTTCAAATCCAGTGTAGGGCCACATACTTGTAGCAGACACATCATCAGACTAGACATGCCTTTCTGTTCGCAAAGTTGACCTAAAATTTGTGGGCCTGTTTCTGAGGTGTTCCTTGAAGGTAGAATGGGTAGTTTCTCCTAAAAAAATAGACGTCTGCAATATATCAATAGTTACTGTATTGTCATGTTTGTTTCCTGGAATTTCAACAGTATTTAAACCCGATTTTTCCTTAATGATTTAAAAGAAAAGATGATGGATTTTTTCCTTATCCATGCCCTCCTGTTGCTCTCTTTGTCATTCCAGTTCGTGTTGCAATGACATGTTCTATTTTTTACTGTGAACACGAGTATAAATCTTTTCAGGTCACATGTTAAAAGCTGGATACTGCTATACAAAGAAAAAAACTATAAAATGAGCAAAAGCTACAATTTGGATATTATAAAGAAGATTGCATATATTTACTTTGAATATGAAAATCATGATTATTATTTCATGGTTGTGGTTTACATTGAACAAATTTTCAATCAGATCCTAGAGTGCTAATTTTGACAGAATAAATACAGAAAATGTCCCTGAAAACTTACTCACTTACTGGTTGTGTTCATAAACGGAAACAGAGGAGATCTGAAGACAAACTTGCATTTCTTCCATTATTTTCTAACAAGAATAATGTAAAAGTTATAGTTTGGATGGTATAAAAACACAACAGTAATGCAGTTATATTCAAAATAACACAATGTAAAATATGTATTATTCACACTTTTAATATCAGTCAACAGATGGCGTGAATGGTGGTTCCTTTAAGGATATGCGGCAACCACTGCATTGAAACCCGGGGGGTGATTCTGTTGATCTTCCATTTGACATGACATAGGCATCTTCAAATGATGTCCAAACCAGCAACAATGATCTTGAGTGCCCGCCAGCTACACATGGATGTGTTATTGACAATGGTATTTACATTGTACACTATGTTTATTTTCTGCTATTTCAAAGGTAAATGCATCAAGAAATCACATGGGCATATGCATAGTCGTTTATCGTTAAGGATTGCGTTGGGTTGGTTGACATAGATTATTGACATCTTATCGGAAATATTGTAATAAATATAGATAATGTTGCTTTACTGTTTATAATGCTACCTCTTCAACTTTAACAACGACAGCAATGCTGCAGTGTTGCTACTATTGCCCCTCGTGACATCTAATCGGGTTTTACAATTGCTTAGCTCTTGAAGCAGATGTCCTACTATATCAATTAACTTGGAGTCTGTTAAAGAATCACATTTTATTCAAATTGTCACTTACATGTTTTCACTCAAAGAACATAAAAAAAAAAATGCAAAAAAAAAAAAAAAAAAAAAAAAAAAAAAAAAAAATTGCATAGAGATCGGGAAAAGTAATACTACAAATGCCATTACATTGCTCCTATCAGATGTTGTTCGTAATTACATGCAAGAAAAATAGGCCACATTGGCCAGCTCATGTTTTGTTAAAATGTTCAATTTAAAGGACTAACATAGAGGTAATGGATAGTACATGTACTCATATCTACTTTCATTATAACTGTGCCTGAGTGCTTCCTTGTTTTATATTAGGTTCCTTTGTTGACAAAAAGTATCGGTAGCAGAAGATACTGTTCAGAGTCATTAATGTCCACATAAAAATGGAGTAAAGTTCCAGATCTGCAGATTCACTTATGCTAGTAAATTCGGTGGAAAGAAATCTTATATCATAGAAACGAACGCAGTGTCACACATTACACCACTTCAAGTAGCCATTGGCTCACCCTTATTTCTCCTGTACTAGGTTGCATGTGTTTCTTGACACAAGCAACTGTTTTCGCATTATTGTATTACTTTTTGCGTTGCACATACCCAATGAGACTACAGATGCATTCGAATTATCATAGAAGATCTCATCAATAACAGACGGTGGGGCAACATGTAAGAGATTCTACCTTCGTACTTCGATGCAGTTATAAAAACGATATCCTTACTTACTTGAATTTATTTTGAACTTTCTGTACTTCTTGCTTACGCATGGAAACTTATAATTCCTTTTTTCTTCTGAATTAATGTTTGTCAAAACAGTTTGCATAATTTGGTGTTGGTATAATATTTTCCCATTTTGCTTGAATCATTTTATAGAGATATATTGAATCCGATAAAATAGACACACCCCATCGGGAGGAAAGGTATATACTCATTGCTTTGCGCTGGTCCAAGCATTTTATACTGGCTCGGCACCAGGGCTTAATGCACATTATATTTCAAATATCATATTGTACATCAGCCTTTCTAAAGACAGAGTTTTATGCACGAATCTGCCTATGGAGTCATTGTATATACCCGCTCATATTCAAACCTAACGCGCATACAATACATTGATGTCTACATTGTAACTGTGGAGCCAAAGTACCTTGTCTATATCAGAGGCATGCAGAGGTGTCGTTGTTCTCATACAGTTGGACACACGATCTCATAAAAAGACAAAATCTGGGACCAAAAAGCAAAATATAGTAATCTGAGCTGGGTTTTTTTCCCCAAAACGCATGGGCCTTCCAACTTAAAACCCAAGATTAATTTCCTATGCCAGAAATATAAGGAGACATGGTAGGTTTATCTAGTTTTTGGTTCTTCTGATTTGTCACTCAGCTGTATGTCAGTGCGTATGACAAAGGAATAAAGTAAGCCCATTTCCTTTTTGTGATATCTATGAATGTGTAACACTATCAAAACAATCGTCTCCATTATAACCATGAGTTGGTGAACAAAGCACAGCAAAGCAAATGACGTATTTCTCAAAGTGTTTTGAAAAACAATACCATACACATAAATTACAACCCTGGAATGAGAGCAAAATTAAATTCAACAAAAGGCAGAGATTCAAGACCTACCGAAGGATCAACAGCAGAGATTCAAGAAGCACGGATCTTATTACTTCTCCAAAAACATATTGCCCTAACCAACTAAAACCCATAATTTATCACTTGTACGATAGAAAACAGCGACATGATAGGTCAGCCACTGTTTGGTTTTGCCGACTTGTCAGTTAACTCAGTTGACAAAAAGAAGGGCAATAGCGTATTATTGAGATATGATATAGTTAATTTGGATGTAATACAAAGCTCAAATTTAAAAGAATTGATGAAAAAAGGTACAAAATTTTGGATATGCCCTTAGTTGAACATTGACGTTATTTTAAGATATATGCAATGCATTTGGGTCCTAATGTATGAAATGGGCAAAGAAAGACATAATGGTATTTCAGAAATTTGAAGGATAGTCATCAAAATTGCGAAAAATCTTTAGAGATAGAATTTATTGTTAGAGATCCCACAATAAGAATTACAATATGTATAGTGAATTTAGAACAGCCTAAAGTTTCAAAAGTAGTCAAAGAACTGGAAGAAAGACTTATTATCACTACCATTGATAAGACAGGTAACAATTCTGGGATCATCTGCAAAAATATACCAGAATGCTTTGATAAATAATCTTGGTATAAACAATATTTCAGCCATAAGAAGAAACGACGTATATAAATTACACAAACAGTTCATTGATAATTTGACAGAAACACACAAAGATGAGATGAGGAGGAATATCAATATCAAAGTTTCTGAAGAGGACTCCTCTATTTCACTTCGTTCGGGATACTCAAATTACATCAAAGCCCATTTAAATCTAGATTCATAGCTGCTGCTTCAAAATGTACAACATAACAAGTATCAAAGTATGTAACGTTGTATTTGACTGCAATTACGAATCATTTCCGTAAATACTGTAATGCAATTTTCAGAAACTGTGAAATAATTGCTCTTGGGGTATTAGTAATTCTTTCGAGTTTGTATCTAAAATTAAAGATTTCAAAGCCAAAAAAATTAATAAAAAAAAAAAACAGTTTTAATTTTTCTACACTGTACATAAATCTACCCACAGATGAAGTCAGAAATTCTCTTTTAGAATTAATAAGCACAAGGTATAAAAAAAATGGAAAACCATATGTAAATATGAATCCATATATAAAGAAAGCATACTGGTTGCACAATGAATAAAAAAAAAAAAACATTAAATGTTACACTGTTGAAACTTTAATAGGTGCTTTAAATGAGTTTTAGATAATACTTTTGTTCAATGCGGACTTTTTCTTTTTGCAACACACACAAAAGAAGACATTCCACTGGGGAGCAACTGCACCTTGCTACTTGCAGAATTATATTTATTTAACCTCGCTTGAATTTAAGTATATGGAAACTGATGGAGAACGACCTTCAAATGGCTACAAAAGTATCAAACAACAAAAGGTATATTGATGACATTGCTTGTGTAAGTAAATGTACAGAATTTGAATGAATTTGCTTAAGAAATTTACCGAAAAGATATGCCTTTGGAAGCTAACAGTTCAGATGGTTTTAAAGATGTGTTTCTGGACGTAGATATCCAGATCACTAATGACGGGTTTTGCATTAGCGTCTATCAAAAAATAAAAGACTTTAACTTTGAAGTAGTTAACTATCCTTCCCCGACAGTAACATTTCAGAAGCTATCGTGCATAACACATTTCAAGATTTGGTCATATTTGTTCTATATTTCACAACTTTGCATCTAGAACCAAATTTAGTTACAATACACCTGATGCAAGAGGATTTAACCCTTTCCCCCTCAAACCGGCCCAAACCGGCTGGTGGTCAAATGTCGTCTGCTTCAGTGTTTTCAACTAATTTCAACAGTTATGAAAAACAATTTGACTGAGAAATGTACATGAGACTTATCAAGATCACAAACCCCAGGTCAACAGCTTTCATTGGCATGGGTGGGGCACTTAGTAACCAACCCATGCCAAGGAAAGCCGTTGACTCAGTCTAAATTCAAGGGGGAAAGGGTTAAAGATGTACTTTTGATTATATATTTCTACCAATTATGCTGTAAATATTCAAATATGGTTAAAACGTTTGGCTGCAATAATTTTAGTGATTTTACACTTGTCCGTTTTGCTATATAATTTTATCTTGTGGTATCATTCTGCTTTATGTTAACCTTTTCGACATTTAAAGCTAACTTGCTTTCTGTTAGGTTAACCCCCCAGTGGCTACTAGTAGCAAGCAGCGGTCTACGACAATTACAAACTTGCTTAATTGTGCTGGATGTCTGGTTTAAAAAAAATCATTGCATTTTGATGACTTAAAAACCAGCAGATTTCATTCTTTTTGACTTACTCAACAAATGTTGCTCCTAACTTTTTGACTTACTCAACAAATGTTGCTCCTAACTTCCAAAGATTGTTAGAAAGTTTCGAGGTAGAGTGTGTTTATAATGTTCCAGATTCATAAATATCAAAAAAACGATGTAGGCCTACTTTACTATTTTGCTGTAAACTTAGCTTACTGACAAGTCGGGAGAACTAAAAGGTGATAGGCCTAACAGGTCTTTTCATTTTTGGCAGAAGTAACGAAAAGAACTAGTGTCTGCAGTTAATGATGAATATTTCCAAGGTTGAGAGGATGGGTGACTGCCTGTCTCAAGTCAGGAGTGAAATTTGTTTCTTCACAGTGGTATCGGTAGATAAATGTTGATGCTTCGGCAAGTCTGGAATCTCTTTGCATGTTTTTCTGTACTATCTAAAAAATGTGGAAATAATTTTACAGATATTGGAATGCCCTATTTTGCAACCTAATTTTATCTGTTAGCATCATTCTATTTTAATATTCACTCTCAGACATTTCAGGCTTGCAGGTTCACTGTCAGGTTAAAACGTCAGTAGCTATCGGTAGCAAGGAGCTACCTACGACAGTTTCAACTTTGCCTAATTGTACTTCAAAACTGATTACAAAATCCTTTGATAACATGTTCTTGACATAAATGCAAATGACTTTCATTCTTTTCTGACATACCCCAGAACACATTAGCTTAATGTCAAAAAATCACTCAAATTTGACAGTTTTTCCTAAAAGGTCAAAAACTTTACCCATTAGGTTGAAATATTGAGTCAGGGTTGGCAGCAAAATAGAGCTTTGTTGTTTGGAGACATTCAAAGTGATGAGTAGGTGTTATCATAGGGTTTTTGTACATTTCTGGTGCAGGATGTCCATTGTTGCAGTGGTTGTTGTTAGGATTTTCCTCCGTTTGTACAGATGGTCTCGCTGCAACCCTTTATTTTCCAATCACTGGGACTTCATACAATGCCTAAGGCTGTTTCTAATTCAGTTATACACTGGCAGGTGGCTGAGGACCCTAATTGATTTGTGATAATAGAGCCTATGTCAAAATTCTACAGAGGAACGTTTTCAATGTGGACAATAGTACTTCCATATGTATATCAGTTAGACAGTGACAAGTTAGCTTATGGAGAGTAAAGAGTTCGGACCACGGAATAGGCTAATGATTACTAGGAAGTGGTTCTGGGCAAAAAGGCACAAAGACAATATTTGAGTCTGGAACATAATGGAAATTTTCTATCTCTATTACAGCTATGAGTTGAAAAATACAGCCCACAATGCAATATAGTCAATGAGTATTTAACAAATAGTTCAGATAAACATTACCCATGTCCACGAATAACCCAATAATGGCAGCGCAATTAAATGACACGAAAGGTGGCGGTTAGGGAATTACCAGTACATAAACATTTATCTTCCAATGTAGATAAAAAAAAAAACGAAACAAAAAAAAAAAAACAAAACAAACGAAACAAAACAAAAACAAAAACAAAAAAAAAACAAAAAACAAAAACAAAAAAAAAAAAACAAAAACAAAAAAAAAAAAAACAAAAAACAAAAAAAAACCTTATTTGATACAGGCAGTTACCCATATAAGGAAACTGGTGGTTTAAACCAGTCTTGTCAACTTTTGAAATAGTTTCATTAACTGCAGACTTTAGTTTTCCAAAAGCATATAGGCCTAGCCAATTGAAACTCAAAAATAATCCCTTTGGCCAAATATAAGAAGAGGCATGGTAGGTCTGTCACCTTCTGATTCTCTTAACTTGGCAGCCCACTGAGTTAACAGCGAAAGAAGAAACATGAATGAGTGTAATAATTGTCACCCTGTTTCAACTTTGTACTGAACAAAGTGAAGCTAAGCATTCAGGCAATAACATTTAAGTGGTCTTAACTACTTGTTTAGAAACAGAGTCAAATCAGACTCTTTATAGAAGTGCACGTACCGTTCCATTAACTTTTGCTGTCTATAGATCTATTTAAAAAATCTATAAGTGGTAGGCTAACGTTTGTTGCCCAACACATCCTTGGTCGAAGTACGGCTGAGAGAACAGCTTTCAAGGGCCAAGATGGGCACAGTCGCAAGTAAATTATTTAGCGCGAGCACTTATGGATGGTCATGCATACAAATATCAGCCTTGTCATGTATGTTACCATTATGTATGTATTGTACATTGTATATTTTTTTGATTGCAAGGCCATGATGGAAACTAGCTGTAAGCTAATCATGCATTACCTTGGATAAATAAAGCTGTCTTATCTTATCTTATCTGATGCAAAATGCGAAGGCAGATGACAAGTAACATCCCCAGTACCTTGTGGTAATAACAAACAATGAGCCACCAAGGGGATCACCTAAGTAAATCATTTATCTTATTGTCCAATATGATTGAGCTTCTGTGTGAAGTTAAATCCCTGTGTTAAAGCTATTAGCAGAGAAATAGGCAATAATCTTGCATGTAAGAATTGTGTTGCTTTTTTAAAGACATACTTTAATACGATAATTCGTATGTTAATAAAACAGTTGCAATGCAAACTGGTCCTTTTTTGTATATTTCCCTTACATTGTTCTAACGTTTTCTTCACTAGTTTGTATTTTATTTGTATGCTATTTGCTTACATATTTACATATATATTTTTATATGTGCTTACTAAGATACTTTACTGCTTACAGTATTTACGTAATTGCATACACAGCTACTTGCACATATGATCTCACATTTCTTTTCCTTTTGGCACCCACATGAGCAGAAATCATACAAGATTTCAAGAAAACTGCTAAATACATAAGAGTGGGGTAAATGACATGGTAAAAAGGCTGCTTGTTCAATAAAATCCAACGCATCAGCCTTCTTGGCTCAAACCAGTCTGTTTGAACTTTATGTTTTTGAAAATAAAGTATGCCCGAACCTGATTTGAGAAATACATTAACATTGTTTAAAATGATATACAGGGTTTTCACATATAATAGAAATATAAATCCTAGTTATTGGCAGTTTTGTCACATACGACTTCGTGCATTTCAGGCTTGTTTCTGTGGATATTGGAAATGGCTGAATATGCTATTGCTATATGAAAACAAAGGACAACATACAGGACACGGAATTATGATCAACATAAAAAATCGTTTCTAGAAATATAAATCAGCCTTCAAAGGATGAGAAAAACTCCGAAATAAGATAAGCAGTAAAGGATATATTAAATAAATATTAATATGAATGACTGTAGCAGGAAGCAGATAGTCAGTTGCGCTTATTATCTGTCTGTAAGTGAACCCTTTTAAAAGAAAATGCGAATGAAGGCAGCTATTAGAAAACCTGAACCTATAACATTCATGCACAGCCAAAGCTGTACAGCTCTTTGACAGGTTAGTCAGCACTGAACTCTACAGTTTTACTTGGTACTGATACTGCCAGTTTTACCAAGCTTGGACTAATATTTTTCATTCTAATTTTGTTAGAATGTTTTAAAATGTGATGTTTTCATGATAAGACGAACTACCCAAAATCCTAAACTGTCGATTTTTCTCAACAAGAATTTATGGCTCAGAAGTCGACCATTTCGTTTCTAAACTTGAATATGCTTCAAAACATGAAACAGTTTTGCCACTTTAATTCATATTAGTTTTTTGTATTAGCATTTTTCAGTCTAATAAATCAGCATTTTGGTATTTCAAAATTTCCTGAACAGCCTTTAGCAGCTTAAAATGTTGGAAAAACACGGAAAGATTTTTGTCATAAAATTCCCAGCTCGTTCATAGGTGATCATTAAAATACCAAACAACACGTGGATCTCAGCTTTATACAGGTGTATGAACTGTGCTCTTGCCGGGGTCACATCATTGTCCTTCCCCATCATAAAGTTGCCACATAGCCTGGAAGATAATGAACCTATAACGCCACCAATGAAACAACCCATTGATGTAGCAAACCTGTCTTAGCTAGCTTCATTTAAACAGATGCTACAGCAAGCTTAAAACACAGTATGTTACAATTACGGTCTATCTCCCTTGGAATGCGCAACCAGCCCGTCACAACTGCTTGTGAGGTGTTCCTAGGGGAAAGAATGGATGGTACCTATTTGAAAAAATATTTGTTTACTGGTATTTCAACATCTTTTAACCTGTTTTTTTCCCATACAGATTCAGGCTACGAATTCCCTTATCCTTGCCCTCCTTCTGGTGTCCTGTCTTTTAACTTGGTCTCCTTTTTTTGGTGCTATATTATTTCAAAGATCATGAGTGCTCTTAGTTACGGTGTTGCTGTTATGCACGTATGACAGCAAATATTTTGAATTATGCAGTCTGTGAAAAAATGTGGTAATAATTATTTGCTCAAATTATGAAAGTTGGTACTGTTGGGGCTGCGTGAATATATACTGCGAGTCATATTTCCCATTCCAGTTCGCCTTTCAATGAAATATTATATTTTTTATTGTGAACACAAATGTAAATCTTTTTAGGTTATGATGTTAAAGGTTGAATTGTGCAATCCGAAGGAAAAAAAATATAAAATGGCTAAAAGTGACAATTTGAATATTATAGCGGATAATACATGAATTTACCTTGAATATGACTCTGATGATTGCCATTCCATGATTTTACTACACCCTGAATAAAAATCAATCTTATATTGAAGTGCTTATTTTGACAGAAGAAAATACAGAGCAACGTCCATCACAAGTGACTCACTTACTGGATGTATTCACACAGGGGAACAGACCAGATTGTAAGACAAATGTGTATTTCTTACAGCATTTTGCAACAAGAATGATGTAAAAGATTACAGGTTAGATGAGATAAAAATCATAGCGAGGCAACCACTGCATTTGGCCCGGGATGAGTCTGTTCTGTATTGCATAGATAAACAAGAGCAATGTACACAATCGATTGTATATTTACATATGTTAAAATTTGTAAATTTGTGAGTTGGGCCCATTTCATTTAATAGCACGAGTTTTACATGTGTGAACCAGATGTAAATATGAGATGATATAGAATGACCGTACAATGATACGTCAAATAATGTTCCTTTATCGTCCTCACATCGTGGCTGTCTCAAAGCAGGAAAGGAGGTCCTCACGGCTCAATAGAACAACATACATGTTTGGACTTTAGCCTTATTTATATCATAAATAAATGTAAATCATGTGCGCTTTTTGCTGATGAATGTTATGTCCTTTTTCATTAAAATTCTTTAATTATTGGTTGCTTCAAATAAACTGGACTCATTGTTGTGTTTATCAATTTGTCTTGATCTTATTGGCCCAGAAAACAGTTAGCGTCATTGTATTCAAAAGAACCCAAACAACCCTTTAGATTGAACAAAATATACACTTAAGTTGAGAATTGCTGCACAGTTCCGAAGTTTTGAACCCTCTCTCAGATTGTGTGTGATTTCGTGGCCCACAGAGTTAATGCACAGGTTTAAAAAGTTCCATCTGAAATCCAAATAAATTATACATTTTAGACTTTTGATCAAATAGTATTTTTCTATCCAAAACCTTAGGAAATGAACGATACTATGAACAAGAGTTGATGCAAATGACTTGAGAGTCATCACCCTCATCTGCATAATTTGTTGGATTTTTCCTATCAGGGACTGCCACTTGTCTGGACCCATGTCCATGTACACTTAAAATACCATGTAACATGGCACCGGCTAAACACTGTTTACTTTGAGTCAGCTCACTTTTGGTTTTACTTGTGTACTTTATTTCATTTGTACACTTAAGTCTGAGTAAGCACGAGCCAGTTATAATTAGAAATGGGATGTGTCGATGATATAATTATTTTTATTGGTAGTATATTAGTCTCCAAGGACGAAAGACAAATTGTTCAGAAAAACATAACGCATATTCATACATTCCAACCCAAAATGACACCAAAGAGATTAAAAAGTGAAGAAAACATCACAATCATTATTCAATACCATTCTGAAGAACCAAATATCACTCATGACTTGGGAAAGACAGTCACCCATATCAGTGAACTGGTAGTTTCCTCTTTATCTTTGAAAAATCACACCAGGGCGAGCGCTCCCTAGTGCTCAAGCTCTTTGCTGCGCAGAGGAAGGAAAAAGGCCGTTATATTCCGACTTTTGACCTTATTTCAATTATGGCATTGCTCATATCGGTTGGAGATCATGTCGCAGCATATCACACAGCTTTTTTGTGCTCGGAAGAAACATATGCATCAAAAAGGTTACAAATTAGCTTAGAAAAAAATGCAGGGAATTACTTAGCTGAATTTTTTTCGCGAGGGAAACCCACAGATCCAAACTGTTCTGGATCCAACCTTTGGCAAGTTGTAATTTCATGCAGCTGCCTACATAAAGACGTAATAGACTTAGTTTGGGAACATTGCATACACGACGATTTGGTCTTGCAGGTATAATTGACTGTTCCAGAACAAGTTCTCTTTTTCACATTTGCAATTTTGGCATTTTGTCATGATTTTAGTTTACTTATATTCCCGACTTCTTGCAACTTATCCAAGTGTCATGAAAGTGAAGACTACAATAACTGCATATTGTTTTTCCACATATAATTGACAGAATATTGATCAGATGAGTCTGTGACAGACACTGTGCACGGCTTGCATGATGGAGGATAACAAAGAAAACTTACAGTAGTTTCCGTGTTTCAGTTTGCAGATTTATAGCGACAAAATATGAAACGTGCATATAGCACATAAAAGCATATTTTAACTTAAGTTATTCTAAAAGTCTCATGTTCAAATGAAAGATAAACGATGTGATGAAATCAATATTTCTGTATGCTTTAATTTAAACAGTTGAAAACCTTTGGTTTAGGACCCTTTAGCTGAAAAAGAGAAGACAATTTCAAATAATTATATAAAAAGGAGAACATTTCAACTGAAGTAGGAGATGAATTAATTTGGGAATAAATGTGACACTTGTGATAACTGAGAACATGACTATACCTAGCAGCTTAAGCTGTTGTATTCAACTCATATTGCCATGAAGAATGTTTATGATTAACTGCATATGATAATAGGGTGCTTTCGTATATAAGCCTCCCGTGCTTATTAACTTTTGATACAATTTCATGTACATGCGCTGAAACAGATGATAATAGTAATGGATAAACTCAACCTTATAAATATATGGGCCATCTAATACATGCGCAGACATATCCAATGGATTTTTACTCTTCAATGCTTCAAACGTTCCAATCATTCTGTTTTGCCAATGTCACTTTGATGCTGAGTAAAAATCCTTCCTATAAAAAACTTATCCTTAAGTGTATCAGCATTGACCTCCACCCCCCCCCCCCTTCAAGCCAATGAAAGAACTGCACTTGCAAAGTAAACTGCCCTTTTTTCATGACTAAGACTTCATTTACAACCTTAACGAAAACCACTTAAAAATGTAGAGAAAGCTTATTGGCACAAAATGCGTCAAGAGTTTTCCTTGGTACTAGTTGGCCAATTAAAACCTCCACCAAGGAAAGCTGTCGACTTTGTCTTGATCCAATGAGGAAAGAGTACAACAAGATGGCTTTTTTGTTATTATGCAATACTGAGAACGAAGTAGGTTTCTCTCATATTTAGCATGACATAAAATGAATTAAAGCAGGTTACTTTATACATTCCTTATTGTATAAAGGCTTAAACAAATCTCTAATAAAAAATATTGTGCTACGCAAATGCCTTTGTGATGAGAGAGTTGTGATCCGTTTCTGATGAGATTCTTGCGAATCACAAACGGCTCATTCCACAGCTTTAGTCTCTACGCCACTGCCTTTGCTGGATCATGTAAAAAAGCCAACCAGCTGGATGTCAGTGAACATTACTGTGGTGACTGTTCTATAAACGTCATCACATAAATGCCTTTGGTAGTTCCCAGTGATCTAATACCTAGTTTCATATTTTGATATTTCATTTTCATTATCCTACTATTTCATACTGTTGAATTGTTCAAAGATATTTTTGCCAACACGTATTATTGCTGATCCATTGAAATGAAAGGTGACACATATGGCCTGTAAAACTCTGCAGCTTTGTAATATCATACATTAAGAAAAAATTAAGTGAAACTTAAGATAGATTTTTCCATGTTGTCGTCAGACAGGTAAAAACGTTTTAACAGAAGTACAGAAATATGTTTCTCAAATGTAGCATTGTATACATCAGCTACAAAGATGCCTATTTGCTGCTGATAATATGTTACTTTAATATATTTCACAGAAGTGGAGTCCATTATATTTACTGTTACGTGTATCAAGGACATCAAATAAAACACAGTCCTGGAAAATAGTGGGGTCCATGAAAGCAGCAGATTGAAAACCCCAGGACTATGTTAATTTTAATATATTAATTACTAGACTTCTTTTCGTGTATTTTTCGGCAAACTCTTAGCTTATTCACAAACGGGTGCATTTACATTATACGTCATGATTTTAAGAGCTAGGGCCTAGCTTTTGCAAATATTACCATCTGTGTTCCAAAGGTAGAACAGGCTTAGTATTTCTACTGTGTCCACCAGAGAACCAAATTTCCTTGAAACCAAACTGAAAACAACATCATTTGATGATCACATTACACACCAGCTTGACAGTTGATGCGTCCAAACATTGATTCAAATGAGTTTCGTTGCCTGGAAGGCTGTAGTTGTGTGGAATAGCTGGTGTCTTTACATTGGCACAAAGAGCGATATAAGGGATTTGGCCCGGTTGAACTTAAAAATTCCTAGAAATTCTAAAAGACATGTGACCTTTGGTTGAAAGGTAAATATACAGACAAAACTGTGTGTGTGTGTGTTTTTTTAATTTAAAGGAATCGTCCTGTTTAAATATCGGACACATGTTGCCAGCCACAAAATGCTTACTAATTCTGCCACATACATTCACTGTGTTTTTTGTCCGTACATCTGCACAGGCTGGTAAATATTGTTTTGTTATTGAATCATTCTTTTAGCTGGATCTCAACTGATTGGACCCCTTAGATGTCATTTGATTTGAAAATGTGCTATAAGGTATAAATTATTAAAATTTCCTTTAAAAAATAATTGTTTATTGACCTTAAACAGTTTGATGACCTGAAGCACCTTTCCATCAGAGGTCCATCAGATAAAAGTCTAGCACGTAGCACAAGGGCTACTTTGTCTCAAGTAAATACCTCTCGCATCAATGAATTGGTCTCACTTACATTTCAACAGCATGAGATTCCCGCTACATACAGATCAGGCAGTCAGTACATTTAAGATTTAGAATCCAGCCTTTGTGTAAACCTGGTGATGTAAATGTTTCATTCTGGCGAGAATGTTTGGCTCCATTAATAATATGCAATGTTTGCTGAAGATTGAATCCAATTTAAATGTGACTGCTGATCAGTTTGATATGCCTGATCGTTATGACAAGGGCTTTAATATTAAATGCACTAATCTTTTAAGATCATAAAGCATTTGGCAAGTTTGAGTTTAAAGTGTAATTGTAAAAGTATGAATCAAATTATGATTTCTTATAAGATACACGAGATGTGTAGAAAAGAAACCACGAAATGCATTTAGTCTGACTTGATGTTAGTCATCATTACATTGCCATTTAAAATATCAACTCCATTTGTTATTCCATTGTTTATGGTATAAGTGCACTTTACTAAAATTTAGAAATATTCAAAATTTGGCTTCGTACAGGACTTTAATAATTGCAAAATTCCTTTCAGTACCTTGAACACTTAACATCGAAAATTCAGTAGTCTGGTCTCATGTTTTTCATTATTATTATTTTTTTTTATATTTTATTTATTTTGTTGTTGATATTTTATGTTATTTAACGTGATGTTACAATCATCTTGTGATTGGTGACATATGGGAAATAACAGATACGACCTATGCTTTCCATTCGATTAAGAAAGTAGTGCTGCAGCTGCTACAACCATTCGTTTACATAGTCGATACAGCAATTCCCTTAGTCGTCGTACTGCATATGCGAGTTTTGACAAAGTATATAGGTGTCATTTTATGGTGGCCAACCATCATAGAATGATATTGTCCTCTGTAGCTGATCTCTAAGTGTGTATATATTTCTTTGCATCAGTGGCCTATGTTTCCTCTGACGTCCATATTGACAAACAATGATTTACAGCTTCTCTTATCCCTTAAGCTGGCATAGGCAAAGCTATTTTTCCATAAAAACCATCTTCTCCATCAAAATAAAATATTGTATCGTTTGAGAACTAAACTAAAACAAAGACTATTATTTAAAGATGAAATTTGAGCACAAAAATTGTAACCTTTTAATCAGAATCCACAGCACCCTGTGTTTAAGACAACATGCGAATGATTTCAGTGTACTGTTAGTCAAACATATCTGGGCCCAATGAAATTTTGTCAAGCTGATTATTGGCGGAGGAAAGCGATAGGCAAGGTCAACTGTGGCCCACGCAGGCTGTGGACACAGAATCATGGGCAGAATTATCCATTCAGTCACTGGCATTGTGTTGACAACATTGAGCTTCCAGATAATTTTCTTTACAATGCTCCAACTGTGTCATCCCAGCTCTTTCTCGTGAATCACTGCAAAGCCATGCAAAGAAATTACAGGGTGGCTCACATCAGAGAGGATTCATTTCGAAGAAATCCAATTTTGAAACTCTTGAATCTGATGAGTAGCATCTCAAATAGATAGCCGTATGTGTATACATCTGTCACAATAAAGTGCAAATCCAAGAAATGAGAACAACTTGATTGATTATGGTTTATGTCATAAAATGTGAATGAGGTACATTGCTGCAGTTTTCTTAGAATCAGGTTGTGCCATGACTCTACCAATTGTGATTGAAGATTTTCGACAACAGGTGGTTTGAGTTTTTATGAAATAAAATGCTTTGTGGGGCTAGAATTCAACTTAGAAAAGACTTTCAACAATGTTTTGTATCTTGTTTCTTTATATGTTTTTTGGGTCCTCAACTTTATGAATTGTTAATAATTGTGATAACTGCTTTTAATGTTCAGTTCAAATTTTACTTTTACATTTGTTGCAAACATGAGCAAAGCTTCCTTGGGCATGTCTGCGACGTTTATATTTGCAAACTTTCAATCATTTCAGTTTGATTTTATTCTTTTTTGTGAGCTGCGAAAAATTGTCAATTTAGACTCTTCTCCATTTTTTTTATTTGGCCATAAAAACACATTCCAACATTATTTCTTTTATGTGAATTTAATCTTAACACCTTGAGCAAAATAAATATATATAGTTTTATGTGTCCAAAAGTAAAGACCAAAAGCAAAACTCAAAACCGGGATGAAGACCACATTCCTATAGGCGCATACCTTTGCTGACGCCACCTTAAATAGGCCAGCGAAAGAATACTTTTTTAGGGATTTTGTGCATGATTAGTTGTTTGCACATTCTTGCATATATTATTCGTCTTTATATAACGTATGTATGTATGTATGTATGTATGTATGTATGTATGTATGTATGTGTGTGTGTATGTATGTATGTACGCATATATCTATCTTTCCATCTGTCTGCTTTCTCTCTGTCTGTCTGTCTGTCTGTCTGTCTGTCTGTCTGCCCGTCTCTCTGTCAGTCTCTCTCTGTCTACCTATCTATTGTTTGCTCTTGGTCATTTGTGATTCTTTTTTTGATTTGAGGTTTCTATTGATTCATTTATTTATTATCTACTTTTGTTTATAATGTCTGAAGCAGCAACTACTACTGAGATGGTGACAAGTTGGCCTTAGTGACATGATATGAGTTAATCGTGGTTCTGTTAGACTCAATACAGCACTTCTAGCACTTATGCTACGAGAATTTTTCCATGAGTAAAATGAGATAGCCCTTCATGTGGTGTTTCAAACCCAGAGAAAAACTAAATTTTTAAGGAAATCCTGTTAACGGGGTCAAGTTCAAGGTCAAGACACAGAAACAAGCAGCTTATATATCCATGGGTCGGAGTTTTTGTATGAAGTACTAGAGCTTTAATGGGTATCAGTTCTACCTGGGAAGTAGGTACATATATATCTTCAAGGTCAAGAGGCCCATATCAGAATACGCTTTTTGATTCATCAAAGAGGTCTAATTTGCTGCCTCAACTAGATAATGGACTTGACAATTTATTGTATTGGGCAAGACTACAAGGAAAAGTATAAAGGAATACATAAAAGCTCAAGCATTCAGAATATACTTAGATGCAAATTTTTCATGAAATAAAACAGTACATGCCACTCAAAAGTAAAGTAGCTTAGATCTCATTAAAATACATCGGGATCGGAGCAGTGACGCCTAATAGCAGGATATCATTATTCCAATACCTGCCAAAATGTCACTACTCATACAAACTACTTGGATAATGTTATACTTCATAACTGCGGTTTATGACAGAGATAGATGTATGGGTTATGTTCATCTGTGTGTAAATTGTTATCATTGCATTGGATGAAACCATGGCAAAGAAAACCTGTTAACTCAGGGTTATCCTGACCAAGAATGGGTACCGGTAGTGATATGTGTGTTCCTGGGAAATACAGTACATTACTTTGTTGAGACAGTGCTTTGGGAAGGAACATGTAATCACTAACACACCACCTGTTTCATTTTTAATCTGAAGCCTATAACATTTGTTATTTTATGGGACGTTATTATCGCTTCATTGATATATGTGTTCACAACAATTAAAAAAAGAAATGTTTTCTGTGGCCTGGACTCCACATGATATATGGATATAATGTGTGAAACGTGGCGTAATTGATTTATCAATGGTGTAAAATTTTATTTAGTGTTTTGATCCATATAAATGGCAAGACTGGGATAAACAAATCATTATTTGTTGAAAAGCCGTCTGTCAAGAAAGTACGTGAGGTTTGAATTGACACTCAGATTCCTACCAGGTATGTCAATTGGTGGTAACGTATATTTTTTTGATTTGTAGAAAGTTTGGGTGAGGGGTGGGGGTGGAGGGGCGATGCTGAACTATGACAACTCCTGAAGGTACCATACACTGAGTCTTGTAGCGCAACATGACAGCCTAGCTACTTTTCTCTTTGAAGTTAAGCTTATGGTACATTGATAAACAAATGGCAGTTCTCATGGTACAATGGTAAAATGAGGTAATACAGTATTGATACATTATGCATTATGATTATTAGTACTTCCCCACCCAAGATGTCGAATCAAATACATCTTCACTTTGGCTTTGAGCAACAAAAATGTATGTTGAAAAAGATACATGCAGTTCAGTGCCATTTGATATAAAGCATAGTTTAACAAAAAAAAATAAATAAAATAAAATAAAAAAATAAAATAAAATAATAAATTTCAGACCAAAGAGAGGGTATTACAGTATGTCTCTTTTCTTTCGGTTCCTTTTTTGAACGTTGGCATATATGCTTCTGTTATAATCCATCAGGATATCCAAGATTTCTTTGCCTGTATCTGATTGATGTTATTCAGGCTTAGGTGCTTTTCTCTTATATGTCAAGAAATTCGAAATTGGTGTTTTCACAGATTGGTCAGAGGAAGATGCACTTATTCCTTGCTCTCTTTATAGCGGCATCTGCTTTCCAGGTGAGAACGGTAGGTATGTTTTGATTAGGTTTGACAATCAATGGACATGTGCATAACCCTATAACTAAAATACATATACAATCATTTTTGGTACCTCAGAGTGTTCCAAACTGTGTAGTTTTAGATTATACACTTTGTAAGAAAAACATAAAGGTTCAGATACATTTGGGCAAATGGACCATAATATTATACACTCTGTGGGAAAGAACTCAAAGGTTCATAAACATTTGGGCAAATAGGACATACGATTTTTTGCCATATCATTTCATCCTCATTGATGAATTTTGTGTTCTAGAAAAGGACACAGTTCCTTCAGTAGAGCACTTTTGAAGAAACGCACACATCTGCTGCAGTCGAGTGTACATAGATTACAAGGGTGCAATATTACTTATGTGCATACGTTTAAAATGATTGGGAGGAGTTATATGGATATTATACAAAATCAATATATGGTTCAGATTTTGGGCTTCAAATTTGTAGCGGACAAAGTTTTTGTCATGACATTTAAGCCCTTACAATCGACAGAAAAGACAGAAACAATGCATATTGGATATACACAAAAATAATAAGAGTAACATCTGCTCATGATGATACTTTTTTTAAATTAAAAACTTTTCAGATCAGATGATCAGTAACTATGATATATGATCTTCAGTGTGCATAATGATGAAAAACATGTTCGTGATACTTTCAATTAGCAGATATATGGCGACTCTGATAGGTTCAGTATACGGCCACCAGCAGGAGAGGACACACATTTTGATCTTACACTGGTCAGGCATACGTTGGCTTCAGAAGATACCCTTACTAAAGACAATGATCAACACGGCCGAGCCATTGTAGTAAGTATTGTTAGTTTTTAGAATATGTATCGATCTGTGCATTTATTTACTTTTTACAACAACACCGAATGTATGTGGGCAGAATGCTGTCGTATTATTTCAGACAGGCTGTGAGGCAAATCATTAAATGTGTAATTGAAATTGAATTTTTGACTAATTTTCGACCATTCCCGCACAGAGTACCTGAATGAGCTACATATATTACTAGGTTATTTGTGTTTTTCAAATATCACATTAGTGATATATGCATGTCACATATATTTGCTTGCTATTGTTGTGTGTCTTACTACATCAAATATATTGATGTGTATGCAGAGTACCAGCTGCTTCGTCAAATTATGAACACACACACACACACACACACATATATATATATATATATATATATATATATATATATATATATATATATATATATATATATACTTAGATATATAAAGAGATACATACAGACATGCATACCATCAATACAAGGCGTTTCAGCGTCATTCATCACAATTGTCATTTTGCTGTATAAGAAAGAACTAACTCTGAGTTGACAGTTATTGTTTACCTCCTAAAGTCAGTATAAACAGACTTTACGGCACCTGCGATTGAAGATAATGCCATAACTATAAGCGGGTCACTTGCATACTAATTATGTATTTGAGTGTACCAATGACAAAATTGCTACCCTTTTGACTTGATTTAATTTTTTTAATCTTTCTTTGCTTCTTGCTGTGATTTGTAAACTTGTGCTTGCTTGTTTTTCTTGAATAAATGTCTGTCAAGGCAGTTTCTGTTGTTTCGTCTTGGTATAACACTTGCCGGTTATGTATAAAATATTTTGAAGATATGTTCAACAAAATAACACCAACACCAAGAAATCTCTTTGTGCTTGGAGGAAAGGTATATGCTGCAGCCTGACCGAGCATGCATTTTGAAACCGAACCGGGTACTCGGTACTCGGTACACATTACCACTCCCGAACTGGGCACCTGTCGGGTTCGGTATATGCAGTTCAAAGAAGAAAACGTTCGACAGGGATTTATAACTGTCACCCTTTGGTACTGGGGCATTACTATTGTTAATGTAATTAAGGTGATTAATGCAACCCATATGACACATTTAATTGCATAATATTATTTGTTGCATTGTTTAAATTATGAAAAGTAACCTGAGTGACCTTTTTATATCTAACTTTATTGCCAGCAGAAACATTTATAACCGAACCCGAACGTTTAGAGACTGTAAACGCCGAACCCGAGCCGGGCTTCAATCCCAAAACCCGGTAAGCTGTGGTTCGGTTGTTCGGGTTCGGTCAGGCTTTAGTATATACATATTCCTTAGCAAAGGTGCAAGAATTTTATAATGGTTCTGCAGCTGGGCTTTATGCACATTGTGCTTCTAACATCACATTGTGCATCAGCTTGTCTGAAGAGATATATGCTCGAACTTGTCTGTGGAATTATTTCATACACCTGATCCTATTCAAACAGTATGCACATATTAGGCATTAATTTCTACACTGTAAGTATGGAGCCAAAGTACCTTGTCTATGTCACAGGCATGGTGTGTCGTTGATGTTATACATTTGAACACGATCTTATTTTTTGTATTGTGATGATATGTCTACAATATTTCGGCTAATCTTTAGTAAAGACAGTTAACAAAAAGCAAAAATTTGTCAACGTGGCTCTCTTGTTGGTATTGTTATCACTGGTCCAGAATTCTGGCTTTACAAGTTAATGTCGAAATTTATCTGTAGTCTTATTTCTAACACAATTTCCTCAACCGTTTAACCGAGAATCTTCCAGAAAATAGTTTCAACTTTGAACTCTTTCTCTTTTACCTGTATGTGGCAGATGAAATGCTTCATGTTGCCTTCAACTTCACTTTTGTCAAGGAGATAAATATTTAACTGCTGCTTGGTTAGAATAAGTATTATACATGGACTATTTTCTGCTTAGTTATATTTGAATAGTTTACCAACAAATTGCTGGATAGTCTATAACTTACCCACAGTGTCGTCAATCTTGAAGTAGTAACAGCTTGATTGATTGGCAAACTTTCTAACTGTCTGCTGAGTCAGCTGGCCAGTTGATTGACCAGTCAATTGATCAATTCAAGAAAGGTAACTACTGTAGTGTGAATTAGCAGTTGCCTTCAGCCAGATCCTGCATGGAGTAACGCAAAATTACATAAAACATAAGAATGGCAATAGAAAAATCACAAACAAGGCTAATGTCACTGTAAAATAAAACTTGGCTTTTTATATTCCGAGGAAATATTTACTGAAATGTGGAAGATCAAATGGTGCAAATTTAAGTAGAATATGTAATTTTGTAGGTTTTTTGCATAAAATAAGTATGACAAAAGATTCACAATTTTGTAATCTGAACAGCACATGACGACAAAAGAAGAGAGTAGCCCCCCTCGTTCTTGTGATATTCATGAATGTGGAACATTATAAAAAGCATTGACCTCCATTTCATCTATGAGTCGTTAGACACGGCCCACAGCACAGCATAGCCAATGAAGTATTTATGAAGTAGTTCAGAAAAATAAATACCGTACACACAATTTTTTCAACAAAAGATGGACAGTAAAATTAACCAAAGGACATATATTAAAAAAATACAAAAAAATCAAGATTCGGTTTCCAGTATAATTAGATACAAGTTCACATATTTTACTTTTGGCTTCAGACAGACAGTTCCCTGTGAAACACTACTGGTGCTTTAAACCAGCCCTCTGAATATTGAACATATTTCTCATTAGTTACGGATCTTACGTGTTTTCGAAAACATGAAGGCTTAACCAATGAAAACCAAAGGTTTATCGCATGCGCCAAAGACAAAAGGAGATATAATAGGTCTGCCACTGTTTGGTTGAGATTTGTCATTCAGCTCATTTGAAAGGAATAATAGAACGTAGGCCCACAACGTGTTTGGCGACATTATGGATCTGGAACATTTTATATATGTTTGAACTCTATTTCAACAATGAGTCGGAAACACAGCCCTGAATACAATACAGTCAATGAGTATTTATGAAATAGTTTGAAAGAACATTATCTATGTCCATAAATTTCAACTCAACACTGGGAGTAAACTTAAATCACGCAAAAGGCAGGGATTTAGGCATTCCCAATACATCAACATTCACCTTCCCATATGAATGTTAAAACATAAATTTCACTCCTGACTTCAGACAGGCAGTCATCCGACTGGTGGAAAAAGAGTGCTCTCAACCTTTGAAATATTTTTCCCTCACTGCAGAACATAGATTTTGTCAAACGCATACAGGCTTAGCCAATTTCAACACTTAAATTTAACACTTGGGCCACAGGAAAAGGGATATGATAGGTCGGCTACCTTTTGGTTTTCCTAACTTGTCAGTCCTCTAAAATGATAGCAAAAGAATAGAGATGATTAAGTGGGGCTATTGTCACTTCAGGCTACACTTTTCAACAGACAAAGTTAATTTAAGCATTCAAGCAATTACATGTAGCTTGTCTTAAGGTGGAGGATCTGAAGGTCCCACTTTTGGATAACCTCTAATCACTGCGTTTGTTTACAATGAAAATTTTAAACACTGCCAGGCACATGGGTTTGTTTGCATGGGAATGACAATGAACCATGTCATTGTCTGCACAGTCATTAGTTCATGACCTCTGGAGGCCACTTGAGTTGTTGACAAGGGTTATTCACCGGAAACCATTAGCAATGGACATAAGAATGGGCCAGAACAGACTAATCACTGCCATTGTTCTGATTACTTTGAAATTATCTATTGATGTAAAAACAAAGTCGAGATTTAAGCCACAAAATCTACTTTTGTTTAATGACAACATCACAAAGATAAAGCTACAAATTCATTTCACACAATAATTAAAACTCAGGACAGAAGAAATCAGTATATGTCATACTTCAGCCATAAATGCGTAAGAATTGGTAACTTTTTCTTTCAATGCGATTTTCCCAGAACTGTTTTTTGTGTGACATTTGGGGAAATCTATAGAAGGAAAATAAACAAGCTGTCAGGACTAAATTTAAAATTTTCGAACTTTTTATTTATGCTTTTGCAGGATAAACCACTGAATTCGATCCGTGACATGAATATACATATTTTAAATCTCCTCTGATTTCAACTGGAAAAAAACCCAGTTAATTTTGTGTGACTTCTGCGTGAAAAATGTGAAAATTCTACCTAGTCAGAAAAAATGCTGTAAAATCTCAAAAAATTCCAATCCTGCAAACAAACTCTATGGATACAAATCTATGGATATATAGTAATCAGAAAATATATAGGTTAATGTACCTGTGAAAAAATTAAATGGGTAATTGCGTTCGAAAGTTGCCAGGTTCACTGCACACTAGCCTCACAGATTCCACCTGTACTGGTTCCCAAGGAATAAAAGGTCCAACCAGCCCCCTGAAGGAAGTGCATGGGGTTATTGTCACTCAGGTTCCACTTTTCACAAGACAAGGTTAAGCTAAGCATTCAGGCAATTACATGTGACTAGCTTTTCCGTAACTGATCGCAAAAGAATAAAGGGTCCAACCAACAACTCAATGGAAGTGCATGTACCAGGTCCATTAGTTTTGGGTGACAACAACTTTATTGAAAAATCTTCAAGTGGTAGGTTAACAAAGTTTGTTGCCCAACCCAATCTTGGTCAGATTACAAGTGAGTCACCAGCTTTCCTTAGCCACGCTATGCGCATTTGCAACCATGCTAATAATTGAGGGTGACCATCATGGGCGGTCATGCATACAAATTTCAGTAAAAGTTTTGTTTTAGTGACAAGATGTTTATTCAAAATGTGAAGGCAGATGGAAATTTACATTCAAAAGGGCCTTCTGGTTATAGCAAACAATAAGCCACCATTTTGGTGAGTAATTATGTCCACATGTACGAGATGATCAAGGATATCGTCGCAGTAAAATTATTGAACTCATTGTCAAAAATGGATGAGCTCTTTAAATTCCTGTGTTGCCGCTATTAGGTGAAAGAAGCTTCAGTCTTGTATTTAAAATGTGCGTTGCGTTTTTGAAAAACACACTTAAATTAGATTCTTCTTCTATAAAGAAAAGGGTTTCAATGTAAGCTGGGCCTTTTATCACATGTTTTCTTTTGCGTGCATCTATCACTTTGTCCATTTATTTATATCTCGTTTGTATGGTTATTTGCTAACATATTCACTTATTAATTTATACATTAACTTACTAAGATTCTTAACTACTTGCAGTATACGCATACTTGCATACACAGTTATTTACTTACCTAATCTTATATTTATTTATTAATTCCTTTTGACACCTAGATTAACAGAAATGATACCAGGTTGGAAAGAGACTGCTAAACACAGGGAAGCGGGCTAAGTGACATAGTGTAAGGGTTGCTTTATCAATTTAATCCAACGTGTCAGCCCTCTTTGTTCAAGCCTATGTCAAATGTGTGCATTCAAGGATTGTTTCTGTGGATACTGGGGATAGGTGAATTTAATGTCAGTGCTATAAATAATGAAAAACCATCAAGTACAGTATGGATCTTTATTCAACATTAAATAATCGTCAATATATGCAAACAAAAAAAAAAAAAAACAGCTTTCAAAGGGTGATAAACACCCCAAAATATATTAAGGAGAAAAAATTGAAACGACTGTTACTGATAAGGAGATAGTCAGTTGTACTATCTCTCTCTAGGTACACCTTTTAAAAGAAAATGTGGATGTGGGGAGCCATTAGAACTCCCAGCGGACCATGATTTTCATACACGGCCATACATGCACAGCTGCTTGACAGGTTAGCCACCACTGATACCTAAATGACCCAGCAGACTATGGAATTCATACACAGTCATACCTGTACAGCTGTTTAACAGGTAGGTCGCCACATATTCTTACATTTCTACCGGGTACTGACACTTCTATTTCTGCCGAGATGGGACTAGCAGTTTTGATTCTGATTCTACCAAATAATTTTAACATGTGATGCAATCATGATAGGACAAACTATTCAAACACTTAGATAATCGATTTTCTGAACAGGAGTGTACAGCTCACAAGTCTATTTTTCCTTCTACATGGGATGTGGGTAGGTAACTGACGGCATGGTCAAGAGTTGATCCTTATCAGAACTCCCCTTTTTTATATTCATGCGAGAAGTCTAATTTGATGTCTAAACTCGAAAGTGGAGTTCACTATTAATTTTAAAGGACGAAACAACAACAAAAAGTATATAGGAATACATGAAAAACTTAAATTACATCACTATGCAAATAAATACCTGCAAAAATGTACCACTCTCAAAAACTACATGGATAATGTTATACTGTAAATTGAGGATTTATGGTAGAGGCAAATGTATGGGTTATATCCACATCTGTGTGTAAATTGTTATCATTGTATTGTTGCATTGGATGAAATAATAAAAAAGAAAACTTGTTTAGTCAGGGTTTTCTTGACCAGAAATGGGTAAGGGTAACGGTATGTAAGCTGCTGGGAAATACAGTACATCACAATGTAAAGAAGTGTGCTTTGAAATGAAACATATAATCACTAACACACCACCTGTTTCGTTTTATTTATTTAAAAAAAAATTCCATTCATCCTTTAATTGTTGTTTTATCAGAAGTTATTATCGCTTTATTGAAATATGTGTCTACGACAATTTGTTTTATCTTTCCTGGGGCCTGGACTCCATGTGATACATTGGTATGATGTGTGAAGCATGGCATAATTTATGACTGGTATAAAATTCAAGTTAGTGTTATAAAGCCTATTAATGACAAGCCTAGAATAAACAAATCATTATTTGTAAGAAAGCTGCTCGTCAAGAAAAGAGGAGGTTTGCATTGAAACCCAGATTCCTACCAGGTATGTCAGTTTGTGGTAGTATATATTTTCTGATGATTCAAAGAAAGTCTTGGGGGGGGGGGGGAGGGGTAATGCTGAACTGTGGCAACTTATGAAGATACAATTCACTGAGTTTTGAAATCTAACATGAGAAGCACAATTTCCATAAAAATAAAAGTGCATCAATTGTAATCAATGAGGATATGTTACAGCATATATCTCGCTTTCTTTCAGTTCCATTTTGGTTGAAAATAAATATCGGGATATCTGCTTTCGTCATTCTCCATCTGAGTATCCATGATTTCTTTGCCTCTGTGTGATTAATATAACCCAGGCCTTGGTGCTTCATTTTATTGTCAATTATTTTGAAATCATGGTCTTTCAACAGATTGATGAGAGGAAAATGAACGCCTTGATAATTTGTTCCTGATAACATCATCTGCTTTCCAGTTGAGATTGGCAGGTATGCTTTTATTTGTTTTAACATTCCTTTAACAAATGCAAAAGTATAACTAAAATATTATAACAATCATTTTTGGAACCTAGCGTGGTCCAAACTGTGTAGTTTAAATTTAAATGCTCTGTAGGAAAAACACAGGGGTTCATAAACATTTGAACTAATATGCCATAAGATGTTTCTGCCATATCATTTTACTCTAATTGATTCATTTTGTGTGTTAGAAGAGGCCACATCTCGGGAAGCAGAGAACTGTACCAGGAAATTGCACATCTCCGGCAATCCAGTGTAACAATAATCACAAGGGCGCAAAATATGTCATATGCGCATATTTTAAACAAATGGAATTGGTAAAGTAGATATTACACGAAATTAAAATATGATTACTATTTTGAGGTTCAGATTTGCACCAGACAAGTTTTTTGTCAAAACATTTAAGCAGTCATATAGGCAGAAAACACAATGCATATTGGATAAGCACACAGACGGTAATTATATTCTGGAATAAAAACAGGTTTCAGCTTGGATGGCCAGTAATGAAGATTAGATGATTTTCAGTTGACCCTAATGATGAAAAACATACCTTTGACATTTTCGATCAACAGACTTCGTTAATTGTAACTCCGCCGATACGTTCAGGATAGCACCACCAAGGGGACAGGTGGCAGATGTTGATCTTACACAGGTCAGGAAAAGTTTGCCTACAAATGATGGCCTAACAAAAAGCAATGATCAGCATAGCCAAAACAATGTAGTAGGTATTATTAGCAATAAGAATACGTATAGATGTTCACATTAAATTACGTTTTACAAAAAAATACCAAATACATGAACACAGAATCATTTCGGATTATTTCAAACAGACGAAGATATAGATCATTAAATGTGTACACTTTTTTTAAAATTTAACCCTTTGCTAATTATTCACACTTCCCACACCGAGTAGATTGAATGAGCTACATAAGTTATAAGCTTGTATGGTTTTTCAGATAATACATTGGTGATAAGTGCACGGTAAACAAAAAATTGCTTTCCTGCTGTACCAGAAAGAAGCAATGCTACAATCACAAGGGTTGTTTACCCCCCAATTTCAGAATAAACGATTTACAATTGGCAGCAATGCCATAAGCATAAACGGGTCGCCTGCACACTAATTATGTATTTCGGTATACCAATTACACATACTCTACCTGAAGGCATGTAAAAAGAGTAAGACAACTATTAAGAAATGCCAAAATTCAGGTGCAAACAATACAAGCAATCGATAATATTTAAATGCATACATGAATTTTTCAAATTAAACTCTTGGCCCCATGATCGTATTTTGTTTCACGAAAGAAATTTTTGTTAACTGTGAAATTGAAATGGACATTTCAACAGAAATAAAATGTGAGACGCATGATGTGGAACAAGTTCATTTTGGTTATTCTAATGCTAACATTCCTTTATCGTATATAGATTTAGTCATATTTCCGCAGAGGAGCTCATCTATAACAGAGGAAGGACCAAGATGTAAGGAGTTATACCTGCCTACTTGACTGCAGTTATATATATATATTAAAAGCTTCCGATGCGTACTTGAGTTTAATGTTTAACTTTCAGTGCTTCTTGTTCAGATGTATAAGCTTGCACTTGCATGTTTCTTTTGAATAAATGTCTGTCAAGGCAGTTTGTATAATTTGGTTTTGGTATAACATATCCCATTATGGTTAAAACATTTTGATGAAGATGTGTTGAACGAAATAACACCAACACATCCCTCCATTTTGGGAGGACATATACCTAATCTTTAGCAATGGTCCAAGTGTTTTACATTGGTTCCGCGACAGGGCTTTATGCACATTCTGTTTCTAATATAATATCGTACATCAACTTGTCTGAAGGTTTCTTTGCACGACCCTGTCTGGAGAATTGTTTAATACACTTGCTGTCACTAAGACCCTATATCTGTTTTATACATTAGTTTCTACATTGTAACTATGGAGCCAGAGTACCTTGTCGATACAGGAAGCATAGTATGTCGTTGTTCTCATACATTTGATTACATCATCTCGCAATATGTGTTGTGATTATATGTCAACGGTATTGGAATGTATTCTTGCAAATAAAGTAGAAAAACCCTACATTGGTCGTCGTGGTTTTCGTTTTGATATTGGTAGCTCTCTGTGCCATATCAAATGCTTTATGTTGCCTTTAACCGGACTTTGAAAATGTGGCTAAAAGTTAACTGTTGCCCTATTAGAGTAAGTATTATATATATATATATTTTTCAAGTTAGTTATTTTTGAAGATTTTAACAAGAGGAAGGTACCACTCTATACCTTACCCACTATCTTGTTGATCTTTAGTAGCAGCAGCTTCATTGATTGATTGAGTGATCAATATTTTTTTTTGTTGGCTGGTAAACCAGTCTTGTAAGTCAACTGGCTAGTTGATTGATAAATCAATTGATCAGATCTTCAAAGGTAACTGGTGCAGTGGAAAGTAGCACTGGCCTGCAGCCACATCCTGCATGGCACAATGAATAATCACATAAAATAAAAGAATGACAACAAATAAGTAAATTATAAACAAGGCCGGTGAAACTTTAATGAATATTGTTGTTCATTTTCCAAGGATATATTTATATTTCCTAAAATGTGAAAGTAAAATGGTGAAATGCTAGCAAATTACTCCATTTTGTCAAAGATTTACTGCCTAAATATGGGACCAAAAACGACACAATTTTGCAATCTAGACAACAAAATGTGTCACAAAAACGTTATCCATATCTATGAACGTCAAGCGAAATATGACAGCAAAATTTAATTATGCGAAGGGACGAGATTCAAGAATTACCAAAACATCAGTTTTCATCTTCTAATATCAATGTTAAAAAATGAATTTTGCTCCTTGCTTGCGACAGCCAATCATTCATATAGGCAAGTGGTGGTTTTAAACAAGTGACTTTAACCTTTTGAATATTCTTAATTAATTAAAAAATAAGTTTTTTCTCTAAAACATTTGGGTCTACCCTTTTCAAACTCAAAATTTTATATCTGCCACAAAGATATAAAAAGACATGGTAGCCAGCTAGTGTTTGGTTCTCCTGACTTGTCAGTCAGCAGAGATGACGGCAAAAAAGAAAGTAAGCCCACCTCCTTTTTCTGACATTTATGAACCTGGAACATTATGAAAAACGCTCGTCCTTTATTATACAAATAAGCAGGTAGACACAGCCCGCAGCACAACATAGCAAATAGATTTTTTTCAAAGAGTTAAAAAAAAGGACTACTGTACACATATATTTCAGCCCAGGAATGACAGCAAAATTAAATACCACAGATTGTACAGTTTCAAGAATAAGCAAAGTATCAGTGGTCGGCTTGCCATATCAATCTAAAGAAATACATTTTACCCTTGACTTGAGACACGCATGATGTACAACTGGCAGTTTAAACTGGTCCTCTGAACCTGTAAAGTATGCTTCACTAGCTACATATCTTTTTTTTAACCAAAACATTAAGGCCTGAGTACTCTGCATCAGCAAATTGCATGCAAACAAGGTATTGAAGACCACTGCTCATACTAAGGTAAGCCTTAGATTATTGGAATGTGCGATTGAACTGACATCTGCTACATACAGCATATCTCCAACTTCTAAATTTAGGCCAAGGGATTATTTTTAGGTAAATTGTTTATAAGATATTTCACTTCACACGTGAACTTCGCAGACTTGAGGAAATATATTTACAAACTACATCAGAGCAACAGCTTTTGCGCATATTGGAAATTGCAATGCATTCCGAGCTTTTTTGCTTTCTTCTTGCATAAAAAGGACATCTTTGCCATATGAAGAATGTCACTAAAGACAAAATGGATTTTTTTTAGTTTCATGGGCTTTGTCTTGGATATTACCTTTTTATGCACAACGATAATCACTGCCATAATCAGAAAGCTGTACGTTAAAGAACTCATTTTTGTGTAACCTGTGGCAAAATATTGCCTGCTCAGTCTGTAATAGAATATTTACATCTTTTGGGACTACGCGTGTCTGAAAGAGAGAAAATGTCCAATTTCCATTTATGCTACATGTTCATTGGTAATACTTATCTTTATATATAAAATGCAGAATAACAGATGCAAAATGATGTGTACCGTTGCCACTGTCACTGTTCAGTCATCAGCGAGTAAATGGCAGCCAGTTTTCCACATGGTGGAGCCAAGCCATTTCTGAGGGCTAAGCAGATAAAAATTTCTCCCTTCAACATGAATATAAACAATGAGCACCCAACCGAGAGACGAATTATGAAAATGCTTGCAACATATAGAGCTGACATGACCCAAAAGTTTGCCATGTCAGACATCATGTATTAAGTGCACAATTTAGTGAATGAATACACAAATGTGTCAATCGAAGTCATGATCTGCTCTTTTTTTCCCAGTAAGAAAACCTTTTATGTAAGTC